>CANXYC012357820.1:0-27272 GCA_948193065.1 Aleurites moluccanus | reverse complement strand
GAGTGTGATGTCAGTCTGGCTAACATTGGAAGCAAATATGGTTTTAGTCTAATTAACATGGAAAGGATTTGGGATAATATTATTCTATTTAACATTAAGGGGAGGTATGGTAAAGATGTATGGATTGAAAGGGTGGGTTTGTATTGGGTTTATTATTCCCTTCACCTCGTCAATAATGGACTGGCATTGGGAATTCATGGCATTGGTGAAATTGGTTTATTGAGCTTCAAATGCAGCTTGAATGTTTTCCACATACTTTTGAGGAGGTTGGTTAGAAGTATGGTGATCGCATCCAACTTGGTTGGATTGGCCATAGGTACCTTTCAGAAAAGGAAATAAAATATTAGTGCATGGAAAAGAAAACCAAAGTTCACTTTAGGTGGATTTAAGGAAAAGAGAAACCTAACTCTAGGTTTTAGGAAACCTAACTCTAATATAAGTTGAATATAGGAAAAATAAACCAAACTATGTTCTAGGTAATAAGGTGGGGAAAGATGATGAAGGTATGGATTGGTATGCAAATTGTAAGAAAAAATTACCCCTTAAGGTAAAGTAGGCCAAAAAGTATTTTAGTCTTTGCTTTAAAGTTCTAAGATTTTTTGGCTAGAGGTGTGTTATGATTTTATTTAAAGCTCTAAAGGTTTGGAGATTTTCTTTAAAGCTCTATGGTTCGGGGCTTTTCCTTAAAGCTCTAATGATTCAAGCTTTGCTTTAGAGCTCTACTGTTTCTAGGCCAAAGTTTTGTTGGCTTTATGGGTGAAATATTTGATCTTAGGACCATCTCTGATTTGAGCTTGATGTAGTAGGGTGTTTTAATGGTTTTTAAGATTTAAGGTTTCTAAGTCTTGAGATTTAGGACAAAGGATGCAAATGGCTAAGGTTGACTCTCAATTAGTTCAAGGTACAACCTAGACTTACTAGGGTGGAATGTATGTTTTATGTATTATAGATACATAGTTTGCATAGATAAAAATTTATTCATGATTATACAATCATATCATGGTTTTTGTTCATTAAGGTATATAAAATATAAGGTCCAAGTTCTAGGTAGTTCTATGTTCATATATGCAAAGGTAAGAGTGGCTTGGATATTGGGTACTCGTCATGCTAGGGTAGTGATATACCTAATCACTTGTGAAAGAAAGAGTTTCACGTGAGTCTAACAATATGAACTGCCCATTACACCTGAAAAATATTGAGAATTCATTGTAGGGTGGATGTTTTTGTTATCTCCCAACATACCGAAAGAGAATTATCGGATCAATGCTACATGTAGTCTAAGAGTTTTTCTAATTTTTATAGATTTTAGACAAAGAGCCAATGAAAAATGATACATGAATATAAAGTAAAATTTAAGTTAAAGGCCAAATTATAGTTACTTTCAAAAAATTTTCAACAAATTAGTAGTCCTCTTTTATCTTTTTTTCTTTTAGAAAAAAGATGGTCCACAATGGAGTTGCCAGCTGTGAGACCTCATTTGAGCAACTGTCCGGTCCGCTTGGAATCATAATATTTTTTTTAGGTTCATTCTCGTGACTTAGACAGTTGTCACCTTTTCTTTTTCAAATTAACTCTTTATTTTTAATTTTGAGATTTTGGGGAGTCACTATTTTAATTTAATTTTGTTCGAAAAAGTTAAGGAAAAAATTAATTTATGACTCCAATTTTATCATAAAAGAAAAGTACAATAGACCTTCGAACCTGGTTGGATTTGGGACCAGGTTTTCTGTTTCAAGTAACAAAACTTGGCCTCTAATTTAAATATCACTTAAATAGCTTATTTTTTTTATGAACAAATAAAGATGGGCTTTAACATTTTAATAAAGCAATAAATAAATCATTAAAGCAATAAAGTAACTAAAAACAATAATTAAATTATCAAACTAAAAATCAATAAGTTATAGGGTATAAATAAGTTAGAGGGTATCATCTTTGATCCTTATGAGTTCTAGAATAATCACACATCCCTCAATAGGTGTCACGACCCGTTTCTGGATTGTGATAGTCTTAGGGCATGGGAGATGCTAACGGCGACTGGCACCTATAGAACCCAGTATCACATGCACAATCTATAAACCATAATATATTATCCATTTTAGTTAGTTACCATCCATTCTATTATTTTGTTATTCATTTTGTAATTTAATGCAAATGGCTGTGACAGTCAATATATCATATCATATAATCATCATATAACTCATAATATCATCATATACATATATACATGTTCATTTCCTAGCTAACCCATACATACCCCATGGAGCAACTAGATTATGAACATCAAAATAATAATACAGAATCAGAATATATACATCAGAACAGTTAGCAGAAATCCTCGGATGATAGACGACAAGATTCTGCAATCTACTCCTTTCCTGAAATGGGTAAACAAAGAAAAGGTGAGTATATAAGATACTCAGTGAATCTATATGCATCATCAAATAAACAATACATAATAATGAAACAATGGTACCAATAGGTCAAGAATTCAATATCCAGAATCAGAAATAGGTTACAGTATAGCCAAAGATCAAAGCATAGGCTCGGTATTATATGGAAAGACAGATAAAGGGATGGACAGTATGAAATCATACAATCTCTAGTAGAATTAGTATGGACCATATGTGAAATATAGTCTCCAGTAGTATATCAATATCAATGAGCATAAGACTAATTAGGTCTTATGGCCAGGACCATAACCCCTCCTAGCTAGGGCACCAATAATACAATGTGCACATCGCCGACAATATTTTTCTACTACCCTGTCGGATAGGTAGCTCTGTCAAGCCACATTAGGATCAATATCAGGAAACAACATATCAATGGATACCATTATGCATCAATGGCATCCTCTATATCAATAAGCTCAATATCAATCAATCAATTATCATTAGGATCCATGGCATTGTAATAGGTGACTTACAAACAATGGTAAGTGGTTTGGTTATCAATAAAGACATGGAACAAAAGTTGGCTTGGTAAAGGAAAACGATAGGCCAATTGGCATGCCAACGTCGCTGGCGACAATGACCTTCAAATGGTAGGCCTATAGAATGCAAACAATAGGCCAAAGACAAAATGAACTAGGCATTTTATCAAACACTTGGTGGGCATACAATGGTAAGCCAATAGGTTAAGTTTAGGTGCAAATTTGACTTGCCCATTTGCATCAACAACAAATCACATTGCAACAATACAATAGGTTTCAAAAAACTAACATTAAACAACATTAAATTGGATCAAAATGGCAATGGAATTTAAGACAAAATCAAGCAAAATATAAGGGCATGAATAGTGACAATGGTTTCGGCCAAAGCGACACTTTCATACAAGGATTCTAATTTCAATTCTAACATAATAGGCATGTTAAAGGATGTATATAAGACTTACCTAAACTTTCAATTTGCTTTAGAAAATTGAATTCCACCACAATTCACCAATGGAGCCAATAGGCACAACCTTATCACAACTTGAGTTCTACATCAAATAATCCATCAATTAGTTACTTATTAACCTCCAATTGACATATTTTAACTAACTAACACTAATTGACATAGCTAAGACAAATAACTTCAATTAGGTTTAGCAAATTAGACATTTTCATTAATTTGCATCAATTGATGCAATCTAACCTAAAACCCATCAAATTCAAGCTTAAAATCATCTAAATGAATCATAAATTCAAACAAAACACATCCTTACCTCAAGGTGATATTCTTGCCAAAATCTCTTTTCCAAATATCTTTAATTTCCTTTGCTCTTTCTTGAAAATTAATGATGAAAATGGAAAGAACTAAGTGAATAAACAAGTTTTCTATCAATTTGCTTAAAGAAATTTGGTGGAAAAGTGAAGAAATTTGGATGGGAAATGGGGGAAAATGGTTCGGCCTAAAGAAGAAGAAGAAGAAGAAGAAGTTGCAAAATTTTCCTAAGTGTTAAAATATATACAAAAATCAATTGGCAAATTACAACTTAATCCCCAAACTTCCATAAGTTACGCTTTGACCCCAAATTCTTCTGTAATTTATTCTGTAAATTTTGTCAGAATTTGAATTCCAATATGTGGAGTCAATAAGCTTATTTTAATTTATACTTATTTATAAAAATGATTTCAGAGTCATTCTGTAACTCCGACGGACCAATTTTCACTATTCACCTTAAAGTTCCTTTTATTTACGATTTTGCCATTGGTTACTTTTTCAGTGTTCCTAAATGACTTTCATTTCTTTATTTTTACCAAAATTACACATGCTTTATGATGATCTTTTATCCCTGGTCAACTTCAGAAATTCTTATGTTGACTAGACTGCTAATTTCTCGGTAGTGTTCCCAACACCGCCGCTTTTCGAAAAAGTAACTAGTTCACTTTCTAACTGTGTCTCTAAAATTATTTTCCATCATTTTAAGATTTTTGAACCACATAATGAGAACTAAATCATGCATGTATGTTAGAACTTTCTAGGGTATTACATTCTACCCCCCTACAAATAAATTCGTCCTCGAATTTAAATAGATACATACCTCACTGCTGGAACAAGAATGGATATCTGCTCCTCATATCCTGCTCACTCTCCCAAGTGCACTCCTCCATAGACTGATTCCTCCAGAGCACTTTTACCATTGGGATATCCTTATTCCTTAGCTGTCTGACCTGTTGATCAATAATTTCCACTGGAAGCTCCTCATACGACAAGTCCTCACTGAGATCCACATCCTGAACCTCCAATATGTGAGATGGATCAGATATATACTTCCGCAGCATCGAGATATGAAAAATTGGATATACGTGGCTCATAATACCCCTCATCGGTGAGACTTTAAGGAAGACATGATCACCAACTGCAAAATGTACATCCTTTCTTTTCGGATCAGTATAACTCTTCTACCTACTGAAGGAAGTCCTCATCCGCTCTCTGATCATAGGCACCTTTTCCATAGTCTCCCTGATCAACTCTGGCCCCTCAAGCTGCTTCTCTCTTGGCTCCACCCAATACACTGGAGATCTACATTTTCTACCATATAGTGATTCAAATGGAGTCATACCAATAGAAGAGTGGTAATTGTTGTTATAGGAGAACTCAATCAATGGCAGATAATAATCCCAATTACCTTTGAAATCCAGAACACACAATCTAAGCATATCCTCCAAAGTCTGGATTGTCCTCTCTGACTGCCCATCAGTCTGCAGATGGAAAGCAGTACTAAACTGTAACTGGGTACCCATAGCCTCCTGGAACTTCTGCCAGAACCGAGAAGTGAACTGTGTACCTCTGTCTGAAATAATCATCAAAGGAACTCCATGAAGTCACACAATCTTATCCACATACAATTGTTCGTATTGAGCTGCCATGTAGCTAGTCTTAACCTCCAGAAAATGAGTAGACTTCGTCAAACTTTCCACAATTACCCATATAGAATCATAACCCCTGGTCGTCCTCGGTAGACCCACTAAAAAATTCATAGTAACCTGCTCCCATTTCCACTCTGGCAACTCTATCTCCTAAAGCAACCCTGATGGCTTATGATGCTCAAACTTAACCTGCTGATAGGCTAAGCATTTAGACACAAACTGAGCCATATCTCTCTTCATCCCAGTCCACCAATATACATCTCTCAGATCATGGTACATCTTGGTAATCCCTGGATGTACACTGTATGCTGAATAGTGAGCCTTTCTCATAATCCGATTTCGTAGCCCATCAAAATGCGGTACACATATGCACTTCCCACACTTTAGTACCCCATCCTCTACTACAAACTCTGTCATCTTGCCATTCTGTACCTCTCCCTTGAGCTTCAGTAGATAAGGATCCCTGTCTTGAGCCACTTTAATATCATCAAGTAACAGTGACTTCTCCCGAAATTGGGTTATCAGAGCCTGGTTTCGATCCTAGGATCCCAACTCCAACTCCACTACCAAATCTGCCAACTCCCTCATCTCTTAGATCAAAGGTCTCCTGTCAACCACAATATGAGCTATACTACCTATCGATTTCCTGCTCAATGCATCAGGCACTACATTGGCCTTACCCAGGTGGTAAAAGATCTTATAATCATAATCCTTAAGTAGCTCTACCCATCTGCGTTGTAGAAGATTCAAATCCTTCTACTGAAATATATACTGTAGACTCTTATGATCAGCATATATCTCGCATTTCTATCCATACAAGTAATGTCTCTAAATCTTCAATGCAAATATCATAGCTGCCATCTCTAGATCATGTGTCAGATAATTTGCTTCATGCTTCTTTAACTGACGAGAAGCAAAAGAAATTACCCTACCAATCTGCATCAACACACACCGCAAACCAATTCGAGAAGCATCACTATACATAGTGAATTTCTTCCCCTTCACTGGCAATGCCAACACTGGAGCACTGGTGATGCAATACTTCAAAGTTTGAAATTTGCGATCACACTCATCAGTCTATATATAACACTCCTGTTTCCGCATCAATCTAGTCAATAGAGCGGCAATCCGGTAGAAATCCTTCACAAACCTCCTGTAATATCCAACCATACCCAGAAAACTGCAAACCTCTGAAACACTAGTAGGCTGAGGCCAATTAGCAACCGCTTCAATCTTCTGAGGATCCATCTTAATCCCATCCTTGCATATCACATGCCCAAGGAAACACACTTTGGTTAACCAAAACTGGCATTTGGATAACTTAGCATACAATCGATGCTCCTGAAGTGTCTGCAACACAATCCTCAGATGCTCCACATGCTCCTCCTCACTCCTAAAATAGATAAGTATGTCATCAATGAATACAATGACAAACTTATCCAAATATGACCTGAACACCCTGTTCATCAGATCCATGAAAGCAGCCGATGCATTGGTAAACTCGAATGGCAACACCAAAAACTCATAATGCCCATATTGGGTCCTGAAAGCATTCTTAGGTACATCACCCTTCTTAATCTTTAACTGATGATACCTAGACCTCAGATATATCTTCAAAAAATGGCTAGCACCCTGCAGTGGATCAAACAAGTCATTTATCTGAGGCAATGGATACTTGTTCTTTACTGTCACCTTATTCAACTGCCTATAGTCTATACACATCCTCAAAGAGCCATCTTTCTTTCTTACAAACAATACCGGTGCACCGCAAGGAGAACTGCTCGGTCTGATGAAACCTCTATCCAATAGCTCCTGTAACTCCACCTTTAATTCCTTCAGTTCAGCTGGAGCCATTATGTATGGAGGAATGGATATAGGGTCAGTGCCTGCATGCACCTCAATCTTAAACTCAATCTCCCTATCAGGGAGCAATCCTGGCAACTCCTTAGGAAACACATCAGGAAACTCCCGAACTACCGGTATCTGATCAAGCTGTACAAAAGACTTTTATACATCTATCACATGTGCTAAATAGGCTGAACAACCTTTCCCAATCATCCTCCTAGCCTGGATAGCAGAAACCAGATTAACTTGGAACTCCCGAATATTACCCTGAAACTCAAACTTTGGCTGCCCCTCAGGCTGAAATCTAACCCTCTTCCAATAATAGTCTATAACTGCTCGGTGCCTCATAAGCCAATCCATACCCAAAATAACATCTAGCTCTAACACATGCAACTCAATCAAATCATCACACAAGATGTTATCATCAATCTCAATCACACAGTCAAGATAATAATAATCCACATCAACACTATCACCCATAGGAGTAGCAATCATCAAAGGCATATCTAACAATCTTCTTTCCTTATTCAATTTAGGTGCAAAATGTGGTGACACAAAGGAGTGAGTAGCACTAGAATCAAATAAGGCATCTGCAATCTCATTCTGAATCAGAATAGTACCTGTGACCATATTGTTTGATCTCTGGGCCTCATGGGTGTTGACTGCAAACACTCTTCCCTGACCCCTACCAGTTGGAGCTTGACTACCACTGGGAGCTTGTCCTCCCCTGCCTCTACCTCTGCTTGAAGCCTCTCTGCCCATGATCTGACTCATCTGTACCACTGGCTAAGAAACCGTAATAGATGGTTGTTGATCAACCCTCAATGGACATCTATTAGCATAGTGGCCCTGCTGGACACACCTTAAATAAGCACCAGTTTGTCTCCAACACTCCCCTCTATGTCTCTGACCATAAAACCCACAACTAGGAATGCTGGGTGTCTATACAGTTGGTCTCGAAGAACCCTGAGAGTAGGCAGGTACTGACTGAATCACTGGCGGTCCCCTACTCTAAATCCTCCTCCTCTGACTACTAGCTGATGATCTCTGATCAAACCGAGGCACTGGCTCTGCTTGCCTAGGATGGGAGCTGCTCTCCCCCCTTCTAACTTGAGATCCCGGACCTCCTTTCCTCTTCTGGTCCCTATTATCCCTCTCAATCTTATACTTCTCTTCCATCTGTGTAGCCTTATCAATCACTGTCATCAGAGAAGTAAACTCTATAGCCAATAAAGCATTATGCAATGCAGAATGAAGACCCCTCCGAAACCTATTGATCAGATTAGCCTCTATAGGTACAATATGAATAGCATACCTACTCAACCTGATAAACTCCTCTGTATACTCCTCGACCGATTTGTCTTCTTGCTCTAATTGCTCAAATCTAATCAGGTTACGGGTCTTTACCCCCTCAGTAATAAACTCATTAATCAAACCCCGTCGAAACTCAGCCCATGAGGGTGGATGCTCACCATACAGCCTGGGCTCCATCCTCTTAGAAAACCAAGTCCATGCCTTACCCTTCAGTAATAGCCCAACAAGCTCAACTGCTCTCAACTTAGAACATGGTAGTCTCCTCACTACCTTCTCCACCTCCTCCAAGAAATCCACAGGGTCACTGCCTCTGTCTCCCCTAAACTCAGGTAGGTTTAGCTTCAGAAAGCTAAACATTGATACACCACCCTCCTTTATCACTTTACGGCCTCCTTGTACAGCAGGCTCCCTAGGAACTCCTATTGGCTGCACAGGAGCTAGTGCCACTGGAACTGCCTCAGGTACCACTGGTGGAGGCACTACTGCTGGAGCTAGTGGTAGAGGTACATGCTGATGCTCCTGCCTTAAATCAGCCATCTCTCTACGTAACTCCATCAATCCCCTCATCATTTCCACTCTCCAGGAGTCATCGCCCCTCTCTGTATCCTCTGAAGCCTGTCAGGATCTAGATGAACCCCCTGAAGTTGCAATCTCCCTCACCAAAGACTCATTAGAGGCAACCTCTGCCTCACGGGTACCTCTGTCCCTATCGTTAGACATCTCTGTAATCTGCTAAGAAAAATGAAAACATTCTCAGAATATGACAGAAATGCAAAATAATAACATATAACAGACAATAACAACAAAAGACGTCAAAGGAAATCCTATGCTCCATAGTATACTTAATTCTACTCCATTTTGTACTTAATCACTATTCGTACGTAATTTGGGTACTATTCATCTGTAACCCAAATTCCACTGTCTGTAACCTAAAGCTCTGATACCACCTCTGTCATGACCCAGTTTCGGATCGCGATGGTCCTAGGGCACGAGAGATGCCAATGGCGACCGGCACCCGTAGAACCTAGTATCACATGTATAATCTATAAACCACAATATATTATCCATTTTAGTTAGTTACCATCCATTCTGTTATTCTGTAATTCATTCTGTAATTTAGTGCAAATGGCTATGATAGTCAATATATCATATCATTTAATCATCATATAACTCATAATATCATCATATACATATATACATGTTGTAACACCTAATAAATATATAATATATTTTTGGGAAATAAATAAAATAAATTCTCAGTATATGGATTTAAATTTCCGGAATGACCAATAATAATTTAAGAAACCCAGTTAGAGCGAAAATAAGAACCTTTTTTTTTTTTTTTTTTTTTTTTTTTTCTGAAATTGGATTTTTAATATGTTGAATCTTTAAGTATAAATTTTAAGTGACAAAAGAGTTAAGGAGCTGGTTATCTGAAGCTCAATTTGCGAATGGACTTAGTATGAGTTGACGAGGAAGGGATTTCAGCTCGGCAGAATCTAGTAATCTTAAGCCAGTATATGCGAGCTGCAAAATACGAGTTGGGAAATGCGAAGTGGGAAAGGCAAGCTGAAAATGCGAAGTGGAAAGGGGAGCTGGAAATACGAAATGGAAAGGCGAGTTGGAAATGCGAAGTGGAAAGGCGAGCTGGAAATGCGAAGTGGAAAGGCGAGCTGGAAATGCGAAGTGTGGAAAAGGCGAGCTAGAAAATGCGAAGTGGCAATGCGAGCCAGCAATGGCGAAGTGGCGAAGTGGCATTTGCAAGCTAGTATATGTGAGGAGGTATTGCGAGTATGTGAAGTGGTAATGGTAGGACGACAATGCTAGCCAACATTTGCGAAGTGGCAATGCGAGTCGGCATTGCGAAGTGGCAATGCGAGTCGGCAATTGCGAAGTGGCAGTAGCTAGCTGGCATTGCGAAGTGGCAATGCGAGCTGGCATGTGCGAACTGGAAATGGTGAGCTAGTAATTGCAAGCTAGCAATGGCGAGCTTGCATGTGCGGACTGGGATTAATGAGCTGGGACTAGCGAAGTGGAAAATTTGACTAAGTGGAAATTTTTACCGAGCCAGTAGGTTATTTATAGAGGCAGTAACTGATATTATTTTCCACTGCAGACTTATTCTTTTTATTCTTCTCTTTTCTTTGTTCTTCTTTTCTTCAGTGAAGACCGAAACACTGTTTTCATTTTTCTTCTTCAGATTTCTTCGTTTCTTCCTCAAATTTCTAAGAAAAACTCATATAAATCTTAAGTTCTAATTTAGCTCACTTTATTTCCATCATCAAATTAGAGAGAGGAGCTAAAGAATTCAAGGAATAGTGAAGAGAAGATTTCGGCCATTTGGGGGTTTGAGGTAAATAGTTTTTTTGTTTAGTTTAGTTGATTATTTGAGTGTTATTAAGGTTCAATTGAATGGGTTTAGTGTTAGTTTACACTAATTTATTCAAAATTTATGAAATCCCTAAAATGGATGGTTGATTTGAAGTTTTAAGGGATGACTTGTTGAATTAGTGTTAGATTTTGTTAATTAATGTTAGAATTATCTAATTGGATGCGAATGAATAAGTAATTGATGGTTTATTTGATGTAGAATTGGAGATTTGACAAAGGTGACTTTCAAAGTGACCTAATTTGGCTATTTGGTGAAATTTGTGGAATTAGATTATGTAAAGGCTATTCGGAAGCATTAGGTGAGTTTAATATGCATCATTTGTCATGCCAAATATGTTGAATTGAATTATGAAAACCAATATTGGAAGCCATATTTTTATCATGTTTTTCCTTTATTTTTATCATGTTTTGCCTTTATTTTTATCATGTTTTTCCTTTGGTTTCCTATGCCTTTTTAATCCTTTATATGTTTTTTATTGTTGGAAACCAAATGCTTATTGAATAACCTACATTGTGTACTTGTTGTTGGAAACTAGGGCAATTTCAATGTTGCCCCAAAACCTTGCCAAAATGTCTATTGAATAATGCCTAGTTCAAATTCATAGGCCTACCATTGATTTCATCCATAGACCTATCGTTTGAATGCTATAGTCGCCAGCGACATTAGCATGCCAATTAAGTAAACTTCTTGAATTGATTGTTCAACTTTTGATTCAATCCATTGTTAATTTCTAATCGTAATATCATTGTTAATTGCTACCTATATTGATTTTTTATTGACTTTATACTCATCTAATTAATTTCTGATGAGTTATTTATATTGCCGATGCCATTGTCTTGAAATGGTATCTATTAATGTGTATTATTTTTATTGACTTCGAGGTGATTTGACAGAGCTGCCGTTTCGACAGGGTAGTGAGTATATACTGTTGACCTTGTGCACATTGTATTGATTTGATACCCTGTACTAGGAAGGGATGTCCTAGTCATAAGACCCGTACAGTCTTATGTTTTTATATATATATATATTACCCTGTACTAGGAAGGGATGTCCTAGTCATAAGACCTATACAGTCTTATGTTTATACATACAGCGATTTGTGCTTGGAACATTTCTACGAGTTTTATGGCTCTATATTTGTCACTTTCATCTTTTCCATGTGATATGTGTTTCATTGCTATGTCATTTCCATCTTGATCATGTGTTATTGATTCTATTGATATGATTATTTATTTACAGTCATATTCTATATTTACAGAGATTCAGAGCAGATTGACCCACTTGTTTTCATCTACTTACTGCTTATTAATATTTCATTTCTGATATTAGTCGATGCATATTAGATTCACTAAGTATCATATATACTCACCCTCTCACTGTTTGCCATCTCAGGTGCAGAGTAGGAGGCAGATTACCACCATATTTGACTCCCTGTGGATTCTGCAGTCTTTAGACAATGTAATTATATTATGAACACTGTATTATTTTATATGATCGTATCTTAGTTGCTCCATGGTTTTTGTATGGTATAGTTTGAGTATGAACATGTATGTATGGGAATATTGGAGAATATTAATGATATAAATATTTTAATTTCAGAAAGTTATAGAATGAATGATAGAGTAAAAGAATGTATAGTGTATGTGATTGATGATAAGTAAGATGTATGTTTCCACTGCAATATTGATATAGAATTGGGTATGTATGTTTCTGCTGCGATGTATGAGATATTAATGAGAGTGATGGGTTCTACAGATGTCGGTCGCCACGGCATCTCCAGCGCCCTAGAACCGTCGCGGCTCGCGAGAGCGGGTCGTGACATGCCTTTTACCTGACAATTCAAAAGAAAAGAAAACAAAAGGACAGAGTAACTTTATATTAAATAAATTTTAAGGCTCCACATGCCCCAGATTTGGTCCTTCTTTAAACTCAAAGAGAGCTAAAGAAATAAGAAAATAATAGGTATGGGGGAGAAAAGAATGAAATCTAAGAAGGAACATTCAACTTCAGAGATTTCGGGGCCCTGAATTAGGTTGGGGGGGTCAAGTATTTATAGTAGAAGCTTGGAGGGTCAAATCCCATCATTTTTCGATGTTAAATTTCGGAAAAAATAGTTTTATAAATGAGCTGCCACGGGCAAGGCAAACTGGTGCGGCCGAAGGAGCATGGCGGTGCCACCAAGGCTTTTGAAGGCACAAGGTGTAAAGGAAGGCGGCAGCACATGAATGGGTCGGCGGCATAGCCAAAGGGGGGGCGGCGACACCGCCTAAGGCTTACGGCGGTGCTGCCCAAGGCGTAGTGGCACAACCTCCCAAAAGGGTTGGCAGCACTGGCCCGAGCTCATTTCTGACGTTTTTGGTCCGACTGTGAATGGGTCAGGCTCCGATGAGTGTCGTTCAGTTTAACACAAGTCCGAGGGTGTAAAAAATCAGTGTTCACAGCTACCCCCCATCACGGTTATCCATCTCGGATGAAAAATGTGATGTTAATGAACTTGGGTTGTCTTTGTCCATCTGAAATAAAATAAATACTTTATGATCATATTTTGCAGTGTCTGGAGGTATACAGGTCTAATCTGACAACTTTCCATTTTTCTAATATTTTCTATTTCTGTCATTTTCAGGATTACAGAAGCATCTCAGGTTTGATTTGGGCAAATGATAGCTCTATGAACAGAGAAAAATCATACAGATACAACAAAATTGACAGCACTTGATTCTGATTTGAACTGATATGAAAATGCAAGTTTCATTGTTTTTTGCCAAGTTGGAGACATAATGGTCATTTTTAAGATTCTCAAAATCTATAAATAGGGGTGAGACTCTCTCATTTCCTTCACTCTCATTTTTACTTTTTCTCTTTCTCTCTAGATTTTCTCTTTAGAATTCTCTCTTGATGGCTTCAACTTCTGGAAGTGCTACTAGCTACAGGGGATATCATAGCTACGAGGCCCCGCTGGACAATCTTGACCTGGAGAATATGTTGCAAGAACCGAAACAACATATTTCCTAAGATGGCAAAATCGAGGTATTTTTCAACCTTTTTTTTTTTTTTTGTAAATCTTTGCTGAGTGAATTTCTTTTTCTTGAAAGACCATCATGGTTAGGAACAGGGGTGCTAGGTCAAATTTGGCTTATTTGGCTGATGCTCTATTAACTAAAACTCCAGTAAAACCCCTACTAGGGCTCACTAGTTTTGTATCCTTTCTGAAGGTCCAAACAAATCCTGAGAACAATGTAACCTTAATCAAGGCACTAGATGAGCAGTGGTGGGATACTACCAACACTTTTCATTTTTCGTGTGGGGAGCTTACAGTTACTCCTCTAGATCTATCAATGTTGATTGGCTTACATTTTGGGACCTGTCACTTGGATCTCTGTTCTGATTGGAGGACAGCCTTCACTACTGAACATATGATCCAATTTATAGGTCAGGATCCACCTCAGGATCGCATATTAGTGCCACATACTTGGCCTCATGCTCAGCTGAGAGAGATGAAGCCATTTATCGATATGTTATTTGATGTTGTGGTCATGGCCAGACTGATGATGATGATTCTGGTAGGATGCACATTCGGCCATACCCATCGTGACCTTCTGGAAGTGCTACTAGCAATAGGGGACACCATAGATACGAGGCCCCGCGAGACAATCTTGACCCGGAGAATCCGTTGCAAGAACCGGAACAACATATTTTCTGGGATGGCAAAATCGAGGTATTTTTCAACCTTTTTTTTTTTTTGCAAATCTTTGCTGAGTGAATTTCCTTTTCTTGAAAGACCACCGTGCTTAGGAATAGGGGTGCTAGGTCAAATTTGGCTTACCTGGCTGATGCTCTATCAACTGAAACTCCAGTAAAACCCCTACTAGAGCCCACTGGTTTTGTATCCTTTCTGAAGGTCAAAACAAACCTTGAGAGCAATGTCGTCTTAATCAAGGCACTGGCTGAGCAGTGGTGGGATACTACCAACACTTTTTATTTTTCATATGGGGAGCTGACAGTTACTCCTCAAGATCTATCAATGTTGACTGGCTTATGTTTTAGGACCCATAACTTGGATCTCTATTATGATTAGAGGACAACCTTCACTCCTGAAGATATGAACTAACTTATAGGTCAGGATCTACCTCAAGATTGCATATCAATGCCTCGCACTTGGCTTCAGGCTCGGCTGAGAGAGATGGAGCCATTTATTTACATGTTATTTGATGTTGAGGTTGTGGACAAACTGATGATGCTGATTCTGGTAGGATGAACTTTCATCCATGCCTGTTATGACACTGTTAACTTGAACATTCTGCAAAGCTTAATAGACTTGACTTTGTTGGATGAATAAGATTAGGCTGGCGTTATCCTAAGCACCATGTATCGAGAGATGTGTGACTTGTCTCGGGGAGCTTTCTATGGAGGGACCCATTTTATCTGGAAGGTATGCTATCTGCATCTTTTATTATACTTAAATTGGAAGGCACTCTCTGCACCTTTTGTTTATTTTGAAGTGGGAGGTACCCTTTGCACCTATTATTTAACTTGAACTGGGAGGTACTTTCTGCACCTTTTCTGAACTTTTGCCTTGTTTTCTAACTTTTTGTTATCAATGCTTGAATCAGGTGTAGGCTTATGAGTACTTTCTGACACTTGCCCCTACATTTAGCAACCCTAGGCTGGATGTTTTTCTTGCCGGTATTCGGTGGAACAGGGAATATTGGACTAGTTTTGGTGTGCGCAAAGTTGGGACTATCCGAGCATTTTTTGGCAGCCTCGACACTTTCCAGGTATTTTATGACTTTATCTTTCTCACATTCCCTTGTTTTACTTACAACAATCATTTTTGTAGGTTGTGACGAAACCTTACATCAATAAGATGCAGCTAATGCCAGTAGAACTTGACCCAAGTGTCACATTGGCTTGTTCCCGACTGTTACTTCGCTCTCCTCATTATAAGTTGTACTACTTAGGAGAGATAGTTCAAGTCCAGACAATTGGTAGGTGGGTAGTTCTAGCACATCCACCTATTGACATGAGGTGGAATATGAACATTCGTGCCCCTGACGAGGGTTATACTGGTTTTCTCATTCATTTATATGTGACCCATCGGGATGACTATGTGATATTATGCTGCACCCGTCTGATGGGACCTGTTGGTGATCCATGTCGACGTTGGAATGCCCATCTGACATTGCTGGTCCTTCTGCTGTTAGGCCAAGTCAGGCTCAAACTGTAGGTGCCTAAAGAAATCCTTCTTCGGCTGGTTCCAGTATTACTCCTGAGACGCGAACTGATTCTGGTTGGGTCCCCTTGGGCCCTAATTACTGGTTCTCTAAAGATATATTTTACATCAACTCACATGGTGAGATGCAGACATATCATCTTTCAGATGCAGTCTATCCCCTTACACTAGACTTCCCTGATAACCCTGAGGTATGTTCATGCTCTTTCTTTTAGCTTTTGCTTTCGAAAAAGATCCTTAGTTAAGCCTTTGATAATCTTTCTTTCTACAGATTTCCGTAGAGTGGGCCTATCATAACTACCGAGTGGGACGTAGAATGGAACTAGCTTTTTCAGGTATGCTGATAAATCCTGTCCACCGAAGGACCCCCGTCGATGTCGGAGACACTAGTGGCTTGTCTGAGCTTCATTATTTCTTATCTTGCTCTGCTTTTCTTCTTTTTTTTTTTCTTTTTGTCTGAACTATGATGTACTAATGATGTTTGATGTATGCATGATGTATGAACTTTATGATGTTTTATTAGACTTCCCATGTTATGAATGCGAACTAAAAATGCTTTGAAATTCCATATAATTTTTATTCTAAAAAAAATGAAATATTTTAAAAATGTCAAAATTTTGAAAATGCTCTAAAATGCCCCCGAAATCCTAAATTTTGAAAAAAACTTCAAAAAATCGAAAAAGGCTCACTACCACCGGGCTGAAAGGAAGATGCCGCCCTAGCTTTATAGCGGTGCTGCCCTGGGCATGTTCCAGGGTATGGTAGTGCCGCCATGGTGCTACCGCCCATGACCTATGGCAGTGCTGCCAAGTGCCTGTGGTGGTACCGCACCAGATCTGCGCTCCTCAGCCTGTCCGACATGTTTTTCTATAAAAAGGGTCCCCTTTTTCTCAAAAAGTCACTCTGACTCCCTTTGACACTCCTCATGACTCTTTTTGTCTCTTTTCTCTTATTTCACTCAACAAAATTTTTTATGGAACCCTAATACAGCCACCATATGTTTTTGTGGACCAAGAACCTAGACAAGGTCGAGAAAATCAATTTAGGTAAGTATGGGATCAATTCTGTTCTGACTCTAAGGGGTGTGAAAGTGGATTGGGATTTTCTGAGGGCTGTCTCAGGTTTTGGGATTCTATGGACCATCTGTTCTTATTTGGAGCAGGCATGGAGGAAATGTGCCCTACTTTTGAAGAATTCAATGCTATCCTTAAAAGTAATCCGAATGTTGCTCTAACTGTCCCTAAATACCTGGTTGGATACTTTCATTCCTTTAGGCGACTCCTAAGATTGAGATAAAAACTTGCTAGCTCTATGGTCATGGGAGACCGAGTCAACCTAGCTGCAGTTATGGTTGAGTTTCAACATCCAGAAGACTTAGGGGATAAGGTGACAGCGAAACACAGAATGATAACCCTAGTTCTATGTTTGATCATTGGATGCCTGTTTTTTCAGCTCACCTGGCTGGGGAGATATTCGAGTGGTAGAGCTGATCGCTCGGATGGAGCGAGGCTGCACTGTTGTTGGTCTGATTTTAGCAAAAACTTTGCAGAGCTTTGATGAAAACTACAGAGTTGAAAGGCCTTGGTCTGTTAGCCCCGTCATTTTGTAGGTAAAGACATCATGTACTTCCTTCTCTTCTTTTTTTTTTCTTTAAATTCTTTTTTTCCAATCTCCCCATTGTTTTCAGGTTTGGCTCAAGGATCACCTACAGGTGGTGTCTCCCCCAGATAGGATGCCATATTCAGTTGCACAATATCGCATACGGAGGACCCCAGTTCGTTTTGACACAAAAAATGAGTGGATTGCTAGATTTTAGAACTGGAATCTAAAGATTTACTTTGGCATTGCTCTTGGAACAGGATTGGCTCATTCTTCATAATGAATTATAGGTAGAAGATGATTCACTTGTTGGACATTTCATTGACTTCATTCTATCAAGGCACCAGAATCTTAAGGCAGATGGGTCAGCCACAGGACAGCCCACCAGACGGAGCAGTTTTTCCTACATCTTTGATTATCGGTCCTGTTTCCTAAGCCATAATGAATGGCTAGAGGCGGTCTATGCATTTTGTACATCCTACTAGCTTATCGGGCAAATTAAAGGATTATGATTCCTGGTTTATCATGGAGGTTTGGCCTATTGAGAAGATCAGGCGAGTAACCTTGATTACAGAGTTGGAAGCAAACATGGAGACTGGAGATACTGAAACAGATGCGAAGATGGGACCAGGAGACACTGCTGAGACCAAGGATGAGCTGGAAGTAAAGGTTGAACTAGATATACTTATGAGAGAAGATGATGACTCTGACGACTCAAAGGATATTCAAAATTTGGAACTTCATTCATGTTGAGACTGCGACATTCTTTTGAATAAGATGAAGTTTTTTATTATTTTGACATTGACAGACGAGACTAAAAGAATTTTGATAAAACTGGATTAAAAAGATTGGACTATGACTGATGCAATCCAATTTAAAAGGCTTTATTCTTCCCTACATCCTGAAATCTGTCCTGCAAATCATATCCGAGCAACCCATACTATTTCATTTATATCTCAACATGTATATATCCACATTATGTTCTATTTTCTCTAAAATTTAGCTAAGACACAAGGAAATAATTTTTTTGTTTTATGTTTTCTCTAATTTTGAATTTAAGGTTCTCAAAAATATAAAAAACAGTATGGTTTAATAATCCAAACCCTAACCCGAGTCAGTAATGCTCAAAACCCTATATATCTTTACACAAAAAGAATTTTGCAAAACTTCCTTAAAGATATATATTCTAAACATGTATATCTACAACTTTTATGTTTTGATAATTTTTAAAATCTAATTGTAAGATCCTAAAAATTAGCTTTCAAAATTCTGTCAAGATTCAAAAATTCAGAATTTTTAAAAGTTACTTCTAACTTTATCTTTTTTTCACTAATTTAGTCTCTAATCCACTAATTAAGCTCAGTAAATTAAATTATGGAGTTAGTTTAAAGATATCACCTCTTTGAAGCTCTTAAAAATTTTCTTTATATTCTAACAAAAATCCAAGAATTTGATGACAAGAATAAGCTTGAAGGCTTAAAATTGGAGGTAAAGTGTTGTTAATTTGATTAAGGAGAATTAAATGATTTTTATTTTTTAAAAGAAATGGCTAGAAGGTTTCAGCCAAGGAATGAATGAAGATGAAAATGATGGAATTTTTTTTTAGTTCACAAAGTGTTTATTTATATAATTATATGTCCAATTAAAAATTTAGAAAAAGAAATTTTAAAGAAATAAAATTGGAATGTATGGAGACCCAATTTTGGGAAAGATGAATTTGTGAAAAAAATGAAATTAACTTGGTGGGAGAGAGGCCATATGGCCGGCCACCCTACACCAATTTTTTTTTTTTTTAATCTATTGGTCAAATTACCTTTTTGACCTTCGTTTTTTTTTTTCCAAAAATTATAAAATTGTCATTTTCTTCTTATTTTTCTATTTACTATTTACACATTTAGATTTTTATCAATTTTACTCAATCATATTTTTAACTCACTCATTATTTATCTAATTTTAGGTACTCCATAATTATTTCTAACTAATCCACTTTCTAAATCTTATAAAATTTGACTATCGATACTCATTCCTTAAAATTATCCTTAATAATAATAGAATTTAATTAGGGTTATTACAAAAATAATCTATCTTCATATCTTGAAAAATCATAATATTTTCTTGCTCAAATTTGAAAGACAATTTGAGCATGTTTCACTAATTTTTCAATTTCTCCATCTATAGAACTCGAAATCACTTGATTCTTTTTTCATATGAAATTAGACATCCAGACTTCAATCATGTGTAATTGCATGCCAAAATTATTCTTCTATAATTCCCAGCAACATTTTCAATTTGTCCCATTTATTTTGTCCAAGCCTGTCAGTTTGATCATAATTCTTTTAAAAATTCATATCTTCATTTTTCAATATCCAATACTCAATCCAATTTTTGTTCCTAAAACTAGACATCCATATCTTTCCATCCATATATGGTTTGTCCTACTAATATCTCCCAATTTATACAGAATTTGGCATCAATCTGGACTTTGTGCAAGTCTGTCAGTTTTCAGGTGTCACTCCTTCAATTTTCTCAAGTCGCGCCTGTGATTCCAGCAGTCGTGCCTGCGACTTCATGCTCGATTTTAGTCTAAGGCTACTAGATCTACTAAGCTCTTCTTAAATAAATGTCATGCCTGTGTCTATCCATATCACTCTTGTGACTTTCACTTGTCGCGCCCAGGACATACCAGCAATCCATAATTGGCTTCTGCATTTCTCCAAGTATGCTTCCCTAAGCATGTGCACTTAATGGCTTCTCTTTAAATGTCATTCAAGACCTTTTGAATGTGTTAACCTATAATTAAGTAATGGTCATGATTTTTCATGCCTTAACCAAGTCAAACAAAATGTTAGTACAAATAATACATTTATATTGTTTTGTTATCATCAAAATCAATACCAAACCCAAGAGGGCTAAAATATATTTCAAAGATGTTAATTAATAAAAAAAGATATTTTTAAAAATTAGAATATTAGATTATATAATACTAATAAAATCTTAATATAAAACTTTATTAATATTAGATAAATATAATTACAATTATATAATATTTATTTAGGAGTTACCTATCTTTCTAAAAATATAATGTAGTAAGGATTTTTGAAAAAATAATAATTGTATAACATTATTAAACTATTAACCTACATATTTTGTATATTTAGGCTATTCTAACAATTAAAATGTATATAACTTATAGATTAAGTGAATGAATATTATATTTTATTGTTAAGAAAATATAATAATAAAGAGTAATTTTTATTAAAAATTGAAAATGCAACTAAATATATAATTTGTTCCTCTTTTAAAAATATTTAAAGTGCACGTATAAGAAAATTAGGTGTATATATATTTTAGAATATTTTAAGTGCACGTATAAGAAAATTAGGTGTATATATATTTTAGTCAAATTAAATTACCAAAAAAATTATAAAAGTATCAAAATATATATTTTTAGAGTGCCAAAATTATTAGCCCAATAATAATAATAATTAAGCTATTCACAAGCCTATTAATCAAGTTGTTCCTGAGCCTATACAAAAGTATATTCATGAATTTATAATCGAACTATTTATGAATCTAATCGAGTTGAACTTAATTTTAATCAAATTCGGCTCGTTTATTTATCAAATTTTAAAATAAAGTTCAAACTTGTCACGTCCCAAAATGCTACGGTCTTATGGCACGAGTAAATCTAAAGTCACTAGAAATTCATAGAACCCTTAAGCATGTCAATTATCAATCATTTAAACTTAAAATCATTCATTAATGTTCAAATTCTTTTAATAATTATTAATCTTGCAGAAATTTTGACAGAATTTCCTTTATATTTTTATAGTAATTCCTAATATGAATAGTACCCAACTCAACATTTCAATAATTTTCCAAAATTCTTAATCTGTATAGAAAATACTCCAAATATATCATCATCCTTATAACCTCAACTTCAAAATATCAAAAGATACACATAACACTCTTATATTTTCATTTATGCCATGTCTCACTAGCTTATTCACATTTAACCCTATCATTACAGTTACTATTTCCATTACCAATTATCACATATATTTCATAGTGCATTAGGTCACTAATTAAATTTTCAGTGATATCTCATATGCTAGTTATCATATAATATGTATACACACTTGTTAGTTACCATACAAACATAAGATAAACATAATTGTCTATACCCTGAGTTGTACCCCATAGAGCTCTAAGAGTTTATGCATATGACTCCATAAACACTAATTACATTAGAGTCCTCAGCATCCCAAGTGCAGAGGAGAAAGTGACTTGGGAACAACTTCTATTTCCTCTTTCCTGAAAAATAATAAATAGCCATATAATGAGTATAAATATACTCAGTGAGTCATAAACATATTATTATACACAAGGTTACATAATCAATCAATGAAATAAATAATATTAATTTGGGTCACATGTGTCAATGGCTCAGTAGTCCAAATAAACATGAACATAACAGATACAAGGCATCATGAAATAACCCGTGAAGTACATAAGGTTAATAAGACCTTATAGCTAGGACATTAGCTCTTTCCTAGCAAGAGTCCTAGTAAAAAGTATTCATTGTATACAATGTCGATGATACTTACCCACAACCCCATTAGTCGGGTAGTTCTGTTATGTCATGTCATCAGATATTTAGCAAGTTAGGGTACAATACTTATGATCACATAGTATGATTTTCGTGTAAGAAATATCAAATAATAGTCATTCGTTAACAAATAAAAAGGTTTTGATGCGAATGATGAAAATAAACAAATGGATTTAAGAATTCAAGAAATGGTTACAATATGCATAATAACATATTTATGACTCACCTTAGCCTTTAAACTCCATTTTTTTTAACTTTTATCTCTTTAATATAATGATATAGCACTTATGGTCTCCTCTTCATCTTCATTAATCCTTTGACGCTACACATTCAATTTATCTCAATTTAGATACCAATTAACATGAAATTACATTAATATACTTATATATAAGAAATTCCTAAAATCCTCAATTTATAGGGTTTACTTATATGAAAAATCTATACTGGCAGTCTGTGTTCTTTTAACCATATCTCTATCTACACTTATCTAATTGTTTTAATTTTTTTCTACTTAAACTAGACATATTAGACTACTACCTAATCAAATTTCATGTCAATCTTATTACTACATCATTTTCAATAATTCGTCAAAATTATACCTATTATCCTGCAGTTCATATCCGAGCTAAATCTATTTTTGTGCCTATAACTCAGTCTGTGTTCATCGAAATACAAAAATATTATTCATTCACATATTTAACATATAAATGAATATTTTTTATATTTAACACTTTTCCTAATTTAGACTCTAAGGTTCTCATATTAACATAATACAGTAACCCTTAACTATTTGTCTGTCAATCTAGACATATAGTACTTATAACTTAATATCTCTTAAAATACAAATCCAATGATAAAACCCTTTACAAAAATTTTGATAGGATATAAGTAAACATTTTTTATATTGAATACTTCTTTTAATTTTGTCTCTAACATTCGATAAAATTAAAATACAGTAGCAGTTTTACTGATTACTTTATCTAAGTCAGTCAATATTTTTACTTAATATCTCTTTTTTCTTTCTTCGAATTTTATAAATTCTTTTTATAGAAATTTAAATAACACAAATACTACAACTTTCATGTTTTTCACTTTCTTAAATTCAATCATTAAGTCCATATAATTCTAGCTAAAAAATTTTGTTTCAAAACATATTCCAAGACTCCTCTAAACCCTAAATCATTTTTAACTTCTTTAGCTCAATTAATTCAATTCATTACTCAATCAAGCTATAACACTTACAAATTAAATTAAAGAACTAAGTTTGAGAATCTTACCTTAATTTGCACACTTAATTTCCTTCTTCTTTTTTCCTTTCAAATAGCTTGATATCAAATCCATCTCTCTTCCTTTATCAATTTTTCCTTATTTCTAACTAATTTCCTAACTTAGAATTTTGGTTTCTATAAAAGGAGGTTGGAAGAAAATTCTTCGGAGTTATGTTAATGGTGGTTTGGCTATAGAGTTTCTCCCAATGAACTAGCATATCTCTTCCTTTTATATACATCAAAGCTCATAAGAAGAATTGGAGAAAAATATAGAGAATTCTAAAATTTTGGTCATTTGTCAAATTTTCATAAATTAGTGGAAAAAATAAATATATCCTCCCCTAGAAAAATACACGAATTCTCTAGAAAATATTGGTGTAAATGAATTTTTTTTGGTGAGTCCCACTACTTTTGATATTTAGACTTTGACCCAAAATTTTCTAAATTTATACTTGTAACAACAAATTTTTTTAAATTTTTTTCAATTGAGCTCTTAAATGCCTTCCATTAAAGTTCTATGAAACCTTATATTTTTGTAATAGCCTATAAATTCCTAACTCATATGCATGAATTAGTTCTCAGTTTGTGGTTCATAAGTTTTGAAATGATGGAAAATAATTTTAGAGACACAGTTATAAAGCGAACTTGTTACTTTTCCGGAAAGCGGCTGTGTTCGAGAAATTAGCAGTCCGATCAACAGAAGAATTTCTGAAGTTGACCTAAGGGTAAAAGATCATCATAAAATATGTGTAATTTTGGTAAAAAGAAAGAAGTAAAAATCATTTAGGAATACTAAAAAAATAACCAATGGCAAAATGGTAAATATAAGAAACTTTAAGGTGAATAGTGAAAATGGGTCAGTCGGAGTTACAGAATGACTCTTGAACTATTTTTATAAATAAGTATAAGTTAAAATAAGCCTATTAACTCCCCACATTGGAATCCAAATCCTGACAGAATTATCAGAATAAATTATAGAAGATTTTGGACCAAAGTGTGATATATGAAAGTTCGGGGATTAACTTGTAATTTGCCAAACAAAATTTTTCTATTTAATTATCACTTAGAACATTTGGTTTCTTCTTCTTCTTCTTTTTCTTCAAAGAGGCCGAACCATTTCTTCCCTTTCTTTCCTCTCATTTCTTCATTTCCATCCAAATTTCCTTAAAAAAAATCAAAGAAAACTTAAGTTTAGGTATCATTCTTCCATTTCCCACCATTAATTTGCTTGGAAAGCTAAAGGAATTCAAGGGAGAGGTACAGAGTGGGAAGATGACAGAGTTTACAGAAGAGGATGGGGTACTGAGATGTGCGAAACATATATGTGTACCAGATTTTGATGGGCTACGGGATTGGATTATGCGAGAGGCTCACTATTCAGCATATAGTGTACATCCAGGGATTACCAAGATGTACAATGATTTGAGAGATGTATATTAGTGGCCTGGGATGAAGAGAGATGTAGCTTAGTTTGTGTCTAAATGCTTAGCCTATCAGCATGTTAAGTTCGAGCATCAGAAACCATCAAAGCTACTTCAGGAGATTGAGTTGCCAGAGTGGAAATGGGAGCAGGTGACTATGGATATTGTAGTGGGTCTACTGAGGACTTCGAGGGGTTATGACTCCATATGGATGATTGTAGACCGTCTGACGAAATCTGCTCATTTTCTAGAGGTCAATACTAGCTACACGGCAGCTCAGTATGCACAATTGTATGTGGATAAGATTGTGCAACTTTATGGAGTTCCATTGATGATTATTTCAGACAGGGGTACACAGTTTACTTCTCGGTTCTAACAGAAGTTTCAGGAGGCCATAGGTACCCAGTTACGGTTCAGTACTGCTTTCCATCCTCAGACTGATGGGCAGTCGGAGAGGACGATCCAGACATGGTTTCAAATAACGGTTGCGGCCGCAATCGCGGTCGCGAAAATAACGTAATGGTAACGGTTTGTCGCGGAAGTAATGTAACGTTAACAGTCTGTTAAGGCGAAATTTTTTCAAAAAAAAAATTAAAATGTTCGAAATAAATAAAATTTGAAGCTGTTTTTTAGAATCTAAATATAAAATAATATAATAAGCATAACTACAATTAAAAAAATATAAATACTATTGTCTCATACAATTATAATGTATATACACTAGTAACATTACTTTAAATTAATTAGCTGACTTATTATTTTATATAATAAACATACACAAATTGATATAAGTTCATAATAAAATACAAAATAAAAAAAAAATTAGTTTAAAAGATTACATATTTTAATATTATTAGTGCCAAAAAGAGCGCCTATGAGGAGTAAATTGAGTTGCACTCCCATCTCATGATAGATGAATCTGGTTGTAGAAGGCCCAAACAAATCATTCATAAAATTAGCTTGATCATTGTGATCATTTTGGTGATAGAAAGATTGAGGCTGAGGTGGAGGCATTGGATATGGTTGAGGTTAAGACGGAGGTAGAGGCTAAGACGGAGGTAGAGGCATAGTCATAGATGGATATGGATTATAGTAGCTTGACTTAGAGCTACTAATATCATAACCATATCAATATCCATAGTTTGTAGTAGAGTCTGAGCTATCACCATAATTATATCTACTATAATTTTCTTCAAGCTCACGAGAGTAAACACTTGCATTAATGTTAATATTTGAATTTTTACTCGAGAGAGACTAATTCATAATTTAGAGTAATCAATCCATCAAACACTATAGATTTAAAATCATTATTGAGTCAGATCAACCGTATAAATTCAATTAATGAAATCTAAATTCTAGATAGTTTTCTTTGATATCTTTTAATTCCAAGTTAATTTCTCTTGTTTATTTAATTTCGTTTTTAAAAAAATTCGTCCAAATCAAATTAATTTCTATCCAATTAATAAAGATAATATCAATTTCAGTAATTGACAACGCCTCTCTGTGGGACGATACTCTACTCACTCAATTACTTGCTAAAGCGATTCATGCACCTGCGAAAAAACCCAATCAGTTATCATTACACATTATTTTTACAATTAACAATTTAATATAAATAATAACTAACTAAAAATATAAATAAAAATTATTGGTCAACAAAATACAATAAAATTTTTATCAAAATATTGAATTTTTTATCTGTCGCGTTATATAACGGTGAGTAACGACCTGTCGCGGCCGTTATCGTTAAATAACAGTTGTCGCGACCGATATTATTTTCTTTTTTTTTAACCATTATTTAACGTCAAAAATGATCATGGGGAGTACAAAAACCTAGTTACGTAACAACCGATTTTTAAAACCTTGGATCCAGATGTTGGAGGATATGTTGAGATTATGTGTTCTGGATTTCAAAGGTAACTGGGATTATTATCTGCCGTTGATTGAGTTCTCCTATAACAATAGCTACCACTCTTCTATTGGTATGGCTCCATTTAAAGCACTATATGGTAGGAAGTATAGATCTCCAGTGTGTTAGGTAGAGCCAGGAGAGAAGCAGCTAGAGGGGCCAGCGTTGATTAGAGAGATTATGGAAAATGTGCCTATGATCAGAGATCGAATGAGGACTGCCTTCAGTAGGCAGAAGAGTTATGCTGATCCGAAGAGGAAGGATGTACATTTTGCAGTTGGTGATCATGTCTTCCTTAAGGTCTCACCGATGAGGGGTGTGATGAGAATTGGGAA
>CANXYC012357764.1:0-17578 GCA_948193065.1 Aleurites moluccanus | reverse complement strand
TATAGAAGTATGATAGGATCATTACTTTATTTAACCGCATCTAGACCCGATATTTAATTTAGTGTTTGCATATGTGCATGATTTCAATCTAATCCTAAGGAATCTTATGAGATATCTTGTGGATACACTAAATTTAGGTTTGTGGTATCCAAAATGGTCCTCATTTGATCTATATGGATACTCCGATGCGGATTATAGTGGTTGTAGAATAGATAGAAAAAGCACAAGTGGCACTTGTCAATTTTTGGAAAATATATTAGTATCATGGTTTTCAAAAAAGCAAAATTCAGTTGCACTATCAACCACGAAAGCAAAGTATTTAGTAGCCGTAAGTTGTTGCACTCAACTTCTATGGATGAAAACTTAACTAGAAGATTTTGGGCATTTATTTAATTGCATTCCCATAAAATGTGACAACACAAGTGCCATAAATCTTTCAAAAAATCCAATTCATCACTCACGCACTAAGCATATAGATATAAGACATCATTTTCTTAGGGATCATGTTAGCAAAGGACGTATTAATTTTGAATATGTGGATATTAAGAAGCAGCTTCCTGATATATTCACAAAGCCCTTAGACAAAGAAGCATTTTATTTTATAAGATGGGAATTAAGTATGATTGATACCTCTCAGGTATGAATCATGGCTTACTCTTAATTAGATATAATTGATCATAATGATTTGTGATGATATTGCATGATTTATAAGCACTTGTGATAATTTATGTGTTTCAATGACAAATTGAGATCTAAGTGAGAGAATTTTATAAATTTCCATCACTTTAACATGAATTTTCTTGTTAAAAAGTATGAATTATATTCATGTGCATATGAAAGCACAAAACCAAAGCTCAATTTGCCTTTGTTTTTAAAAAAAATTACCTCAATCCTAATTTTCACGCCTGTTAATCAATTTAATGCCCGTGATAATTTTTTACATCCATTAAAAATTTTCAACACCGGTGAAAAATCGTTCTGTATCTTTTTAAAATTTTGGGATTGTCTTTCACGGCCATGAATGGTCTTCAAGCCCTTGAAGACGTGGGTATTTAAAAGGACACGTTCGTCATTTTTTCATTTTTATTTCAAAATTCAAATATCTTTATTCTCTCTCTCCCATTTTTCTCTCAAATTTTCAGATTTCCAACTTTCTTTCTCTCATTTTCTTCACTTCTTTTCCTATAAACCTTCGTCTTTGTCTCTTTAAATCCACTAAAACAATGGTAAAAACCAAGAATGTGGGTACTAAAGGAAAAGGAAAGGGTCCAAATTTAGGAGAAGCATTTTAAATGCGGGAAGAGCCGGTACAGCTTTCCTTCAGTATTTCGTTTACCTCTCAGCATCACACTGATAGATTCTATGTTCTTAGATAGTGAGGTAACTCGGTAAGCGGTCGAAGCATACACTTTACTAATTTAAGGATGATTGGATTGACTAATTCTATCACTAAATATTGCATAGATTTATTCGGTGATGGACATTTTGCATACTACTCATCCGATTTACACTTAGAACTGGTGTATGAATTTTTCACAACCATGCTTGTAAGTCCTATTGGTGACATAACTTTTAGGCTAGGCCAAACCAATCACTCTCTCACTTCTAATGCTCTAGGTAGTTTGTTTAAGCTTAAGTTTAGTGGAGTTTGCCGCATTTCAGACCATTGGGATCCTTCCCCAATTTTGAAAGCATTGACTGGCATTATTTGGTATGATGTTCAGACTGCTAAAGCTTAAAAGATTCTTGACCCGGCTTTCCGAATTTTACATCAGTTCCTCACCTATTTGATTTTTGCTAGAGGAAACAACAATGGCTTTGTAAGTCGCAATGAGCTATTCCTTTTGGATTGTTTGCAACAAGGAATCCATGTGGATGTTGTTAGGTGGTTTGTGGATGCTGCTAAGTGGTTTGTGGATGCATTTAAGGATATGAGCTCAAAATTCAAAGGAAAACTACTTCTTGGTATGTATATGACTTGGATTGCCAATCACTTTGAGATTCCCCATAATCTAAAATTCAAAGTTCCTATCACTCCCAAGGATTATTTGAAAATCTCAACCTTTCGTGATATGGGAATTGCGAAAAAAGTTGATGATGGATGGGCTTTAACCACAGATGATGGAGATGATCATGAGGATTATGAGTTTAATACAAAGCTAGCTGCCATGTTTGATGAACCATCTCGAAAACATTCTCGCAATCCTCCTTCGGCAGCACCTCAATCCAGCTCTCAACCATCTAGTTCAGCAGAGTCTTTTCATAACTAAATGTTGAAGTATTTGGCTAAGGTAAACACTAGATTTGACTCTTTGGAGACCAAAGTCATTTCTCTACTAGATCGACTTGAAGCAAATCAAGAAGCCATGAATAAGTCCGTGGATAGTCTTCGTATTGCTTTACCACTTGGACGTGACCCTTCACCCGATGACTCTACAGTTCCTCCTTCATCCTAGTTGTTCTTTTTTTTTTTTTTTTTGCTAAGGTTTTAGTTATGTGATCATATTTTATCATGTTTATATTCATAGTATTGGCACATTTCTTATTTTGATGTTTATGCAATACTTTTTTGTTTATGAAATTTCAACTGCTTATATTGAATGTTCAATGAGTTATTATATTGTGATATGTAATAACCTTTTTGATTATAGACAAAAAGGGAGAGCAATACTGATATTGTTGAATATATTTAACTAAATTAAAGGGGAGTTTTTCAACTAAGGGGGAGTATTTATCTGACTTATTTATATTTTCAACACATTATTTTGTCATCATCAAAAAGGGAGAGATTGTTGTCTCTATAATAATTTTGATGATGTAATTTTAACCAAAACAAAGTGTTAATTAATATATTTAAGTAACAAATGATTCTTTAACTTGTGCTTAAGTTTTTCTTTAAAAACAGGGATTCACGCCCGTGAACAAGATCAAGTCAAAACTCAAAATTTACTCAAAAAAGATCTTCAAGCCCGTAAACATTTCTTCAAGGCTGTGAATGAGTTTCACGACCGTTAATTGTCATCATGCCCGTGATGGATTTAAAAAATGAATTTGGTTCAAAGACATATAAATACTTTCAAGACCGTGAAAAATTACTCACTCCCGTGAACGACTTTCACGCCAGTGAATATCTTTCATGCCCGAGGATAATTTGAAAATTTGAAATTGGCGCGGAAGATTCAAAGGCCGTGAATTTTGATTCAAGCCCATGAAGATTCATCTTTACGACCGTGAGAGTTTGTCACACCTGTGAATAGGTAATTGTCTGTCTACGTCAAGACTGATCTGTTTTAAATATAGCTATTGAAAAAAGATTTGGAGGCAAATCTTACATTAAATGCAACCAGAATGATCACATTTAATCTCTATTCATTGAAAGCTATAAATAGATGAAGATTTAAAGTTCAAAAGAGATGAGTAGCACACATCTTAAGAAAAATCAAATTGTTGTAGTTCATACTTTGTTTTTCACATGTTCTGAACTCTTTGAGCTTTACTTCTCTATTCTTAGAGTTCTCTATTCATTAATTGTAATTTCTAATGAATGTCTTTATGCATATTATGTCCATTGTTTTGCTCATCGCTTGCAATTGGCATTAGTTGCGTCATCCAAAGAACTTATCCCCATCCATCAATTCTTTACTAAGTTGTCTTCAATCATCAATATTGTTGGTGCTTTATGTAAATGCCATGATGAGTTGCAAGTTTCCCAAGCAGTTGAGCTTTTTCACATGCTTGCGATTGATGAACTAGATACAAGGAGAGGCTTAAATCAAATTGGCACTTTACAAAAAGCTAGAGATACTTATTGGAGTTTTCATTTTAAATATGTTTCTAGCTTGATAAAGATGTTTAGTGCAACTTGTGTAGTCTTACTTAACATCATTGATGAAGGGATAAATTCTGCTCAAAGGGGAGATGCAGATGCAGCCTATAAGGTAATGATTTCTTTTGAATTTTTCTTTATCTTGCATTTTATGGAGGAAGTTATGAGGATTATGGATACACTTTGTCAAGCTCTGCAATTTCAATCCCAAGACATTTTAAATGCTATGCACCTTATATCTTCAACAAAGTCACTTATGTAAATTTTGAGAGAGAATAGATGGAATAAATTACTTGATAAGGTGAAATCTTTTTGTACATTACGCAACATAGATATCCCAAATTTAAATGCTCCTTATGTTGCAAGAAGAGGTTGACCTCATCACCAACAAGAAGAAATTACAATTGAGCATCATTATCGGGTGAATATTTTTTATGCTGCTATAGATTCTCAACTTCAAGAACTGAATAATAGATTTTGTGAGGAATCAATGCAACTACTTATTTTCATTTCAGTTTTAGATCCACGAGATGGGGGCAAATCTTTTAAAATTGATGATATTTGTCAATTGGTGAAGAAATATTATCCGTAAGACTTCAAGGATTATGAGACATCACACCTAACAATCCAACTTCAATATCATGCATATGATCATCAACCTAGATTTTCAAAAGTTGTCATCTATATCTAATTTATGTAGGTGGTTTGTGGTAACAAGAAAATTAAAGGTTTACCCACTTGTGTTCAAATTGATCACTTTTATGCTTACTCTTCCATTTTCTATAGCAACAATGGAGCTATCATTTTCTGCTATAAAAGTGATAAAAATTAGACTTCATAGTAAAATGAATGATGATTTTCTATCAGATTCTTTGCTTCATTATATTGAGAAAAAAATTGCTAATAAATTTTATATAAAATCTATTATAAATGACTTTAATTATTTGAAAAAATATCCAATTATTTTCCATTAACTTTTTTGTAGCTTTTCTTAAAACATATGATATTATATAAACACTTACTAACGTTTTGATATCAATTATGTTAAATATTTAATAATTTATGTACTTATTATTATTATTTAATTCTATTAATGGTAAAAAAATATAATGGCCCGCTCAAATAAAAGAGGGTTGGCTCCACTCATGCAAACAACCAAACCACTTCTTATTAACTATGACTGTTACAGCTTTTATTTAAAACACGTGAAACATAAACTTTGACAACTTCAGAGTCCATTATTACGATCAAAATCAAAAATTTATAAAGAAGGACACAAGATAAGATTGGTGGACCAGATAGCTATTACAACCACATTAAATAGCCATCGATTAAAGAAAATAATTTACATGTGCTAGTGCCTCACTTTTTTCAATATTAAAATTAGATTTCATTATTATAAGTTATTTTATTTTTTTTACAATAAAAAATGTCAGAAGTTTTTATTATAATAATTAAAGCATAAAAAATATAAGAAAAACGATAAGAAAAGAAATTAAATTTTTCACAGAAATTAAAGAAAACGATAAGAGTGGAATTAAAAATACCTTAGAAAAGTGGAAGGTATGTTTAGTTGTGAAAAATATTTTCTATTCTCGTTTTTTAATTTTCTTCTTTGTTTTTCTATTTTTTATTTTTTAAATAAAAAATAAAAAAATAAAAAATATGTTTAATTATTCATAATTTTTCAATTTTAATTTTCATTGCTTATTATAAAATATTTATTATTTTTTAGTAAGTATTAATATATATAAATATAATAATAATAACAATAATCATCATTTAAATAAATATATATAAATATTAAAAAATGAAAAAAGAAGAAGAAGAAGAAACAGCACGAGTGTGAACATTGTAGAAATTTATATTTGGTTTTATTAGGTAATGAGAGCCAATTTAAATAATTTGAAGAGATTGAATTATTTAATAATATTTTTTATTGATTTACTTTAACCACAAAAATTTAAATCAAGCTAATATGGTAAGATTATCTATTTATATATATATATTGATATTTATTTTTATAATCCATTAATATGAGATTATACTTTAACACTCCCCTTCAAATAGTAACTGGCAGGGTTCAGATGCCACTTAACAATTTAAGTAGATTTTTCTATATTGTAATTTTGGTATTCTGATTCTTATAGTTAGTTAGATAGGATACCAACCCACTGATTATTTGATTTTTAATCTGGATAGTTAGTTTAGTGTGATTCTAGCCCACTAGTAATTTTATATTCTGATAAACTAAATCGAAACTCGTTCTGATATCATGTAAAAATTTATATTTTGTCTTATTTGTTAATGAGAGGCAATTTGAATAATTTAAAAAAAATGAGTTATTTATTAATATTTTTTATTGGATCACCTTAATCACAAAAATTTGAATCAAACTCATATGATAAAATTATCTATTTGTATATATGTTGGTATTTATTTTTATAATCAACAAATATGAAATTATATTTCAACATTACTCTCAAGTGGTAACTGGTAGGGACTAGTTGTCATTTAACAATTTAAGTAGTTAATTTGGTGGGATACTGGCCCACTAGTCATTTTGATTTTGATTTGAGTAGTTAGTTTGGTGGGATACTAACCCACTGATCATTTGATTTTTAATTTAAGTAGTTAGTTTGGTGGGATATCAACTTACTGATAATTTTGTATTCTAATAAATAATGATTGGAATCCACTTTGATACCATGTAAAAATTTATATTTGATTTAATTTGATAGGTAATTTGAATAATTTGAAGAAAATGAGTTATTTAATAATATTTTTTATTAGATCACCTTAACTATAAAAATTTGAATCAAGTTAATATGATAAGGTTTTCTATTTGTATATATATTGATATTTATTTTTACATGGGATTATATTTCAACAAACATCACGAAGGAAGTAGCCAAAGATTTAAAAGAGACGAAGCTATGGATAGAATCCAAGACAAAAATGATGTTTGATATCTACTGCAAATCATTTGAGGGCAATATGATCCCATCATAATGGAGCAACAGGTCCACAACACTAGCGGTTGAGCTCGTTGTTAGAAATAGAATTGATAAAATATGCAATCAATTTCAATAATTTTCTCACAATTAGCTTCTAATAGTGCATAATCTAGTTTCAATTATAAATCTTAGTGGTACTTAATTCTTAGCCAATCTACAACTATAACAGTCATCAATAGGATTTAAAAAAAATAAATAAATAAAAGTGAGGTTCGAGAGTTAAAAAAAAAAAAAATCAGATAAATAAATAAATAAAAAGTGAGGTTCGAAAGTTAAAAAAAAAAAAAATTATCCTAGTAGTGTTTTCCAATGAAAAAAAAATACATATTTTATTAAGGAAAATAAAAAATTAAAAAACTACTAAACTTAAAAAATTTTCTAATATTTTATTTAAAAAATAATTCTAACTAAACACTAATTTTTATTTTTCTCTTTTTTTTTAATATTTTCTTATAAAACAAGCATTAATTTCTACAATTAAACAAAGCCGTCCAAATCTTAGAAATATAAATATAAAATAAAACCACCCTCAATTATGTCAAATATTGCCGTTCACATGGGACATTCACATATTCATATTTTCCCTTATCAAGACTCATTAGACTGAAAAAGTAACGTACATATATATATATATAACAAAATTCCCATTGTGGCTTATTTAGTTCTTGCTTTAATGAGAATTTTAATTTATACATCTTTGTTAAATTCCTTTAAAATTAAAAATTGATAAAAATCTCAAAATTTTTTATACCAACCCTTTTAATTGGAGCTGAAATGATGATCCCAAAGCAATGACCCATTCTAAGAAATAACACAATTATCTGGACGGCAATTATAAAAACCAAAACTTGTATTGAATCATGATGTAAATCTTTTGTAATATAAAGATTTTTCTTTCCAAATTTTATTTAAAAAATGGTAAGCAAAATGGATTAGACAAATCTCAGTCATAGTTGATTCGCTATAAAAATGAAAAATAAAACATTTCAAACTACATTTAACCACCTTCAAAAAAAAAACTCACTTTGATTTAGAGTACTCGTACATCAAACAAACAAGACATAACTAAGCAAATGAATCCTCTCTACCAAAGATCCACAAAATAATAATAATAATAATAATTAAGAACATCGTAAACAAAGCAAAAAAATTTGAGAGAACCATTTCTCATTTTACAACAGCCATGGCCAATATGGTTTACCAACAACAATACTGTAAAGACCTAAATCTACATAAAGTTAAAATGAGAATATCCTCGGTGCTATTGAACATCTCATAACTCATAAGGACAGCCTTTGGATTGCCATTTCTTTGAGTGATGTCACTAATCTACGAAACACCTTAAGTGGACGGCCAATTTTATCCTGTAATAACAGGTAAACATTAAAGAAGGAAAAAAAAAATTAAAAGAATTACAGTCCCAGAGCACACTGCATAATTGATGTGTTAAGCTGTATGGCTAAGTCAAATATAATGGAATTGGAAACGGTTTCCTAATTGGAATGTATCGGATATAGTATGACTGAATCTACCATCGCTATTGTGAATAATTTTTCAAAATTTACAAAATGACTTGAACGAATATTTAAATTAATTCAACTAAATTTCATTATTATCTTGTGTATCCAATAATTTATAATGAAAAATATATAGTCAAAGAAATAATTAAATAAAAATTAATTTTAGCTAAATATATGATTACCAGTCACACCCATTCTGCATTGATACACAAAAAATATGACAGCCAAATTTAAAATCATGATTCAAACTAAAAGAATCTACTCAGCTTGATGGAACATCTGGTTTATGCCAAAACCTTAGGTCAATTAATTGGGTGTATAGCAAAACTTTTTTAATGCAACTTTTAGCTTTTTTTATTTTTAACCGTTACATCAAATCCGTTTAGTTAGTGATAGTTGTAAGCTATTAGATAACTGTTAGATAATCAAACAAATGTTTATAAAAACTCCAATTTGGAGCGTTTTTTAAAAAACTTCTACTTATTTAAATTAAAAGACTAAATTATCCTTTTAAAAAAAATATTTAAATAAAAAAATAAATATTAATATTAATCCTTAATAATCATTAAACATATCAATAACTAATAACTAATAATAATTTTACCAAACACTAACAACAATCAGCTATTAAATAATAGCCATCAGTTAATAGCTATCAGTAACAACTAACATTTATCAACAATAGTTAAACACCACGAAGCCCAGAGTCTAAGCAGTTTTAGATTAGGGGCTGATGTTAATAAATTACTAAAATACCAGGCTTAGTGGAACAGGCATTGGAGTCTTATAGTTAAAATTAAGTAGGGGTGTTCATAACCCGTCCAATCCAATTTAATTTGTAGCTAAACTGTGATTTATTAAGTATTGTGGATTGAGTTGGTTCAACATTTTTTCAATCCGCATTTTATGGGTTGGATTAAATGTTGCATATGTCAATCTGCAAACCGATCCGATCCAACCTTATATATGTTAAAAAACTTAAATTAACTTAAACGTAATTCATTTACAATTATTTCATATGCACATTAAATATTTAATGTGTTAAGTATTAATAAATATAACATAATTTTTTAGATTATATCTGAATCTACTGGAAAATTCTAACTCAGGTACTTTACTTTCTATAGAGACACTATCTCATCAAAATGTGCATATTTCTTAGTTATTACATATTACTTAAATAATAAACATAAGATGCAAGTTTTATTAAATTTAAGGAATTTTTTAATAATTTATCCTTATTAAAATAAATATCTGAACATCTCTTTAAAAAAATTCTCTTTAAATATTATTTAATACATACCAATTTTCTTCACATTTTAAAAATAAATTATATCCCCTTTGATTTTACATTATTATAATCTTTAAATTATAGTTGAATATATTAGCATATTTTTTTTTTTATAGAATAATAATTAATAAAAAAATACAAGCTATATAATATAAAATCGCACAATTCAATCTGCAATTGTGAATTGGATTGGGTTAGCTTTAATTTTTTGTGGGTTGAATTGAATTAATAAATTTTTAATCCGCAATCTATGGGTTGAATTGAATGTGGTGACAAAACCGCACTAACCCAACCCGCAAACACCCCTAAAATTAACTATTCTAGTCCCTCACTCATACTTACTGTTAAATATGAATAAATGACCTAAATGCCCATATAAAAAATAGTAAAGAACTTGTCATTCTAACTGACTCTCTATCTCAAAGAACTTGTCATTCTGACTCCCTATCTCCTATGTTTTCTCTTTCTTTCTCATACCTCACCATATCTCTCTCAGTCCTGGGCAAGCATAATCTCATTTTGTAAGGATCACTGCCTTTTCTCTCCACACTGGCAATTTATGCCCAAAAATACTTTTCACCATCAACAAACTATCCTCACCATGAATCTCATAAAAAATCAGTTCTTTGAAGATTTTAATCAATTCCTAAAATTGACCCTTGACTAGAAAATATAAACATGTGGGTGAATCTAGAGAGAAGACTCCATCACTGCCATATCTTAGTTCATGTGATTCACATGAATCCTCAATCTTAGCCATGTTTATAGTCAAGTGAGGTCATCAAGATTTTGAAATACTGGGCAGTCTATTGCTTCATGTAAATTGATTAACCTTTATAAATTACAGTGCAAGAGTAATCAAGACACGAAGGGTGTGAAACTTAAGGAATCCAGTTTTTCTTTTTCATTTCCAAGACAACAATATCAGTGTAGTCAAAGGAGCATCAAGTCCGCGCCTAGGCACTAAGGTGAGGCGAGGATAGGAGTTAGCGCTTTTAAATCACCAAGGCAAGGCATGTTTAATGAGGCACGCCCCTACTGCATTTAGGCGAGCGCCTTGTGGGAGGCGAGAGGCGCACAATAAATCCCAGGAATTATTAATTTTACTTGCAACACTGTAATTGTTATAAAATAAGACTTTATACTTTCTAGGGTACTTGCTTTGAAGTTTTGCACGTCTTTTAGACTACTTTTTTAACTCAAATACTCAAAAGAACTAGAGGAATTAGCAGCTTATTCAAACAAAACTTCCTACACTACTAGAGGCAAAGTAGTATTGTTTCTTTACATGGTTTCTTCAAAACTTACTCTGTTAAGAGTGCTTCTCCTCCAGTCCTCCTTGTCTCGCCTTTTGTTATTTTTTTTAATGCTCTTCAATTATCTCTCCGTTTTTTTCTTTTTTAATTTTACTCCTTCCACTAACTTTGAGTTAGTTCTCTTCCATTTATTTAATCTTTCCATAGATCCGATTCACAGTTGTTTAAGTCCCTTGTATCTCTACTCTCTCCCTCCTTGTCCATCTCCAGTCTCTTTAAATAGTGCACAATTTATGTTGTACTTCTTTTTCCCTATTTTTCCTTTTTGTTTCTCCTTCTATTGTATATATATGTCCCATTTTCCTCTTCTCAATTCAAACAATCAAAATGGCTAACAATATTTCATTTTATCCTAAACAATTTGCTTATTTGTTTACATATGTATTATATTAATATTTTAGCAGTTCTAATATATTATTGGGTTCTTTTTAAAAATTTGTACCTTTCTTCTATCAGGCGAGCACTTTTTAGCGCCCTAAGCCTTAGGCGATGAAAGGATCTATTGTCTTGAGTGCACCTCTCACATCGCCTTAAACAATATGCACTACTAAATACAAGTTGAGTAGAAACCCGCAAAGAAGTTCACCAAGCGTTTTCCTAGGATTCATGAGTAGCTTGATATTTTTCCTTGGTAGCAAGTGCCAGTTTCATCTTGGGTTTGTTGGGAATTTAATGAAATTAATTAAGTAGAGTTATTAAATATGAAAATAGTAAAAAAAAGAATAAAAAAAAATGTTACTAAAAAAATAAGGGCAAGTTGTTCCATAAAGACAAAGTTACATCATGACTAAAGTGTTGTGTTTTAAATAAATTTGAGGGACTAGAATAATGAATTTTAAAATAGCAGGGAATAGAGTGCAGATTTCACTAAAACTCAGGGTGTGATTTAGTTAAAAACTTAAGGTGCTCAGTTAGAGAGTACAGGAATGAGTAGTAGTGCAGTGATATTTTATACGCAAAACAAAAATAACCTTGAAAAATGAGTACCCTGAAGGATTCCTGTTAGACATTATTTGAAACACTTAAAAGTCTCCATCAACAAAGAGCATTTCCCTTGCTACATAAAACGAGCAGTCAATATATCTGAAAATCAATTACTTTACTAGTCCTTCCTTTGGTTTATATTTGTTTTACGAAAGAAAACCTAGTCCGAACAAAATCATCATTTCATCAATTTGAAAGCCCGCAAGCTATAAGCTTTAAATAATATTTGAGGAAGTAGCATACCTCACTTATTAGCTCAAGTCGTTCTAAAGATGAAACTAATTTTTCGCACAACAAAGATGCATCCTGTCCTGAGTCAAATTTTTCACCATATGTAATTGCTTTTATAGCTCCATCAGTAACAGATATCACAGAGCTGCCAAGAAAAAAAAATAATGATAAATTTAGCTGGCCATGTTGAACTAGTTGGGCAAAAAATACCAACCCACATATTAGTAAAAATATAATCCCACCCCACATTATATGTTGGCTGAAGCACAATAGAAGCAGAAGAGAAAGCATTTGATAATTGTAGGTAGGTCAAGGTTCAAATCACAGAAACAGCCTCCTTACAGAGTGTAAAGGCAAGGTTACATATATCTAACACTTCCCAAAGACTGGAATGCAAAAAGTGCCGTGCTTGGCAACACCCATTAGTAAAATAGAACGTGCAACAAATCTTACAGAATAGTCCACAGCAATCTCCCAAAAAGGAGCCTGACATGCAAGGAGACTTGAAGGAAGAGAGAACATCAAAAAGAAAAAGAAAAAAGAAAAAACATACCTGTCCTGAAAATGAATGAGAATGATATTTAGCACTTGTTCTGCAAGGGGGAGTAATATAGTAATTAGCTGATCTCTATTGCCAGCTACCTGGCACATTTCCACCATCGCAATATATCGCCTGCAAAATAAGATAACTCCATGATAGTTCAGACTCCACCATTAAATGCTTTTAAACATATTCCACCATAAAGATTAGAAAACAATACGGAAATTCAGTTGAGAATGTGAGAATATTAGTGATCAAATCTAATCAGACATAAATTGCATTATTGCATGACAATAACAATAATCATTGTGCACATCACTGATATGTAATTGAAATATTAAAATACACCAAGAATAGCCAATGAAGACCTAAGTTAATGTGCATATTAATAACTTGGAAAAACAGGTTGAGAGAATATATTAAACCCTTGTATCCAAACAACAAAAGAATCGAATAACAAGCATGGAACAACCAGAGTGTATTGAAATCCATGCCGCCGTAGAATGTTATTAGGAAGCACCTGAAGTAAAAGAGATCTTATTACAGAAGACATGACTCCATTATAAAGATATATAAGGTATACGAAATGGCAAAGAAAGATGCAACGTTCCATTATATTGCATTCCCAACAAGCTTTTTCAAAACTACAATGAACTTTTTTTTTTTTTGGGTCTGTACTATTACACTTGGGTAGTTAACATAGGATGGCATCAGAGGGAGGGTGACAATTTATTTGACAGCAATGCAAATGTCCAAAACACCTTCCAAAAAGAGATTAGGGATTTTTTAAGATATTAAAAATCAAAATCCCATTCAAAATCTCAGCATGATGGCATATTTGGCATGATTAGCATTTCTATTGCTTAAGAAAGATTAACTGCATGCAAAAGTAAGTATCTATAAAAGGACTCGGAAGGTTGCACGGATCTTTAGAGAACCCCATTTCAAGGAGCTGCTTCAAGAAATCAAGGGCATTAACTTTATGTTCCAGCATATAAGCGGGCCAACAAAACAACTAAATCTTGGAAAAGTGCATTGTCAGCATTTTATACACATACAATTGGACAGACTTTAACATTCTATTTTGCAAATGCTAAACAGAATCACCATCTTTTTATAGGATTGTCTGTCTTATTAGTTATTTGTTTTAATTTATCTGTTGATTATATGCTATGATGCACAGAGACTACTTTATTGAAGGATATGCAGTGTTAGACGCTTAACCAACACTTGCACTTGTCTGACGCTTGACATGTATCAGACACTTCAGAAGTTGTAAAAAAAAAAAAAATACCTGAAGCTAAATTTTTTTATATAGTAATAAATAAATTATGCCATTTAAATTTTAAAAAAAAATTATTTATGATAAAAAACTTCAAATTAGACAAGCAGACTTGAATTTAAACTAAATAATGAATTTTATTTTTTTTAATGATTATGTTGAATGAATGTAAAGCAATAACAAGGTAAATTTACATAAACAATTAATAGTAGTTTTTACTCGCTCCGTCCCAAAATAAATGTTCTAATTGCAAAATGCACAAATATTAAGGCATCCCAAGAAGAAGAAGTTGGGTAAGCATTGCCATGGTAGGCACTAAAAGTATAAGTAGCATTTTTCTCATATGAATAACTACCATTGTCTTGTGAATAAGGATTATAAGCATAAGACATGGTGAACAATCAAATAAGAGCTCACTTTGCCAACCAGACTCTGATACCAAATGATGCATATCAAGCACTAAACAAGTGAACTCCAACAAATATCCTTCCAAGATACAAAGGATTAAGAACGAGCAAAGATAATAACCAAAAACTTGTAAGATAATAAGCTAAAAATTGTAAGATAATAGCTGAAACTTGTAAGATAAGCTGAAACTTGTAGAATATTAAGCTGAAACTTGTAACATAATGCAAAAGTGCAAGTAATTTAAAGAGAGGAAAATTAAGGACTTTGAAAGGAAAGATAAATGCTTAAAATAAAAATAAACTTGTTGGAAATAAAGATTAAAGCTAGAAGTTTTAATAGATTGCTGGAAATTGAAAGAAAGCAATAAAGCTGGAAAAGAATAAAAATGCAACAAAGATGAAAAAGAAAAGCTCATACATGTCTGTTATTTTTCCATACAAAATATCCTACTTATAGGCTTTACAAATGGTTTGACTAAGAAAATAAATAAATAAATCAGATGGAGTAAACAATAAGCAAGTATAACTAATCCCTTAATTTATGGCTTTAATCTCTGCTTACAAATCTGAACTTCCCATGCTTAAAATAAGGATTTTAAATGCTGAAACTATCATTTCCCACGTGAATAACAACTAATCCTTATATGAATTAATCATTTTCATGCACAAAATAATAGCTAAAAATCTGATATAATTATGGTTGGGCTGAAATCACTTCAAATCAAAAGTGGAGGGTTTGTTGCACTTCTTGGTTGGGCTGAACATATTGGAATAATAATGTGAACCCAAATCTAAATTCCCATTTGTTGATGATGTTAGAGTTGATGTAGAAGGCAACATCTCATTCATTCTCATCCTTGAAGATAATTATGCTTTGACAAGAGTCATGTGATATGAAATAAACAAAATGTACCCCTGAATTCTTGGTTTCTTCTTGATTTTATTTTCGTGTGAACCAAGACATATCCAAAGATAGAATTTGAACGAAGAGGGATAAGGTTAAGATTCCTTGAAATACATCAAATTAAGTATTCAAAAGTCATTGACTTTTATAACTAATAAACTTTTGTTTTTTTTTTACTATTTTAACTTTTACTCTCTCCTAATTAAATACAGCCATCTTCTTTATTATTTTAATACCTCTCTCCTAATTAAATATAATCATTTCCTTATTTTTCAAAAGATAATAAATGTTTTTATTTTTTCAAGTTTACATTAATTATATAAGACTAAATGTATGAGGATATTATGAGAATATTAAGGTAAAATATAGTTTAAATTAGGAAATAGGACAATTAAATTGGAACGTATCAAAAAGGAAATTAGAACATTTATTTTGGGACAGAGTAAGTAATAACTTTCTTATGAATTAGTGAAATAAATTTTTAATGATTATTTTTAGTTTTGATATGAATGCTTTATTAGACATGATATAATGGATTTTTTTTTATTTCTAAATTTCTATGACTGGATATTATTTTTAATGTTAATGACCAAGTTTTTCTAATCAGTATAAATACAAATGTAATATATAAATATAAAAATCAAATATACATAATTAGCATGCCATGACTTTATTTTTTTAAGAATTAACATGTCCTGCGTCTGCATCTTATTGTGCATGGATCTTATCATGCCAGTGTCACTGTATCTCTGTCTATACATCATAGACTACATGCAGGACTAAGATTAGTTGTAATAGATACAACCATGAGCCTGAGAGTTTTGAAGCATAAGAGCTACTACTTCAAGCCACAAAACTGATAGTTAGGTTTGGTACTAGACTTTCCTTTGAGGGACCTGCTTCAGTGAACCATAACTAGATACTTTTCTCCAAATTTTCCATTAATCATTAATATACATGGCAATGACTATCCAAACTTAAAAAATAATCTCAGGTTTGGTTAATGGCATTTTTACTAGGTATTGAAAGCAATAGATGATAGACATAAAGAACAGGGAAAAAAAATACAGCCCAAAACAAGATAATAAGAAGAAGAAATGCAATAAGAACCTTTTCTGTGTATCTTGAGATGATGATACACATTCCTTCCGAACACACATGTTGATAATTTCATCCACCTCCTGCCTTGATAGCTCATTTATATCACGAATCTGCAAAACCACAAAGCAATAATCATTTTTAACCGAAGACTAAAAGGAACCAAAAGTAATATGGGGGAAAAAAGCTTTTTGCTATGTTTAATAATGCCATACCTTATTTAGTAGTAATGATTTTTCCTCTGCTGCTCTTTCAAGAGAAGTTGTCACAGAACTAAGAAGAGAATCGAGTAGAGTTAATGTGGGCTGCTGCAGCCCAGCAGGAGAATGGTAAGCAATAGGGCGGTCCAAAACCTGTCATACATTATGTTTGCCATTCATGGCAAGCCTCTTTATCCATCTAGCACAATGCTACTAAAAATTTGGCTAGTATGAATATATAAACAGGGATTCCAGTTGGCCAATGTTGGTGTATATACCTGGAGTCTCAGAGATTTCTTAGTGACAAGAAAATACAGATAAGAGCTCAGACTGAAGCACAACTGAAATGAGTTAATTTCCAACTTCCTCTTACTCTGATAATTTTTCAAGAAAGAATTGAACAAGTTAAAAACAAATATTCAACAAGTTACTGCATCCATTTGAAGTGGTTGCCTCCTCAAAAGAGACATGAAAATACCTCTGAAGATTGTCCTGATCTGCCTAAAGTAGGTGTTTCAGACTCGAAAGAGAAAAGAGCATGCATCATGCTAAAAAGCGCTTGGACAAAACCAAACTCATCGCTCTCCTCATAAGGCCAGACCTACCAAACAAACAATTCAGAACCATGCATAATTGAATTTTCTGAAAAGAAAGAGAAAAATAACTACTGAAAACTGGCACATAGAAATGAAGACAGATTATTAATAGGAATTCATATTTCTCCACCACAATATAGATCCCAGTGTCTAACAACCACCAGGTCACATGACTAGGGCCATATCTTAACAGCTGAAAAGATCATCCAGCTTGTTTCACCATTTTATGGTGTAGTATGATGTTCTCCAATGGTCTTACTGTAATGAATGAATGAAAAATCAAGGAAGAAGAAGAAATAGAGCATGAAAACAAGAAGAAGAAGAAGAAGAAGCAGAAAAGGAAGAAGAGAAAGAGATTGAGAAAG
>CANXYC012357660.1:0-10296 GCA_948193065.1 Aleurites moluccanus | reverse complement strand
ATATATAAAGTGTCTTGATCAATTTTCTTGGATCAAATTCATATGATTCCCACTTGCTTATTACTTGTTAAAATTGATTGAAATTATGATATATGTTGGTGGTCTTGTGACCAACATGTTTCTTGTGAGATGAAATCATATGACCCTATGGATAGAATGCTCTTCCCAATGAGAGTAAATTCATTGGTCCATTATGCAATTTGGAAACCTAGCTGGTAGGGTTCTGTACCAGTGTTCCACCTAGAGGGGACCACGAGCTCTAGGCGTATGCCTGGCCAAGCATGCGTTTGCGATAAGGTAGCAAGGACTACCGATGCGCTCTATTGTGATAGGTAACATGGATACTAATGCACTCTGTAGTTCTATCATCTTATTTGATAGTGTTATTCGATTGTGAGTACTTCTGTTTCTTGTGAGCCTAACTACATGATGATTCTTACCCATGATCTTGAAATTGATATTTCCTTTGGATTATATATATATATGTATATATATATATATATATTTCTTTCATATGGTATGTTCATATCTTACTGAGTTGAAGGCTCATTCCTCTTTTGTGGATTTCAGGTGATAGTGTAGCTCGTGAGGGGGCTAATAGAGAAGATCAAGCTTATTGACTCATTCTTCCAAGAAGCCTTCATTATAATTATTTTGAAATATGATTATGTATATTCATTGAATGGTATTATGACACAATATGTATTAAGAGTATACTATAGAGCTACATAGTTAGTCTTTGGGGATGATAATATTTTGATGTATGATTTATTGGGTTACTCTTGTTCCTTAGTGATGTGGGATGCATCTTTTGATCAATATGAATGTGTAATATAAATGAGATCCATGATATAGGAGTTCTACGGGTTTATGGTGGCCTTAAGCCTACCCTTGCCCTAGGACCATCACACCACTGGAGTTGGGGTGTGACAATATGTTATGAAATGATTATGATGATATTATTACAGGGATTAGCCTGGTTAGAGCTAGTCTCACCGTGGCCCCTGGATATGGATAAGAGAGTATTGGGATGCCTGGTTCGAGCTAGACTCACTGTGGCTCTGTATTTGGATTTTTTTAAGAAAGCCAATGGAGGGGGTCAGCTCCCCATTTATGTTTATGGATTATAGATGAATGGTGGATTTCACTGACTATTTTCATCATGGGTGATATATTTGGCATATTTTATTGATGATGAATTGTGATATGACATTTCATATAGATAATTGTTGTCATGCTTGTTTATTCAAATTATATCAGCTCATTGAGTCGAATGCTTACCCCTGTTCACTATTTTTCAGGGTAACTTCCTCATTTCTTCCTTTAAGATTAACTCTGCTTCCTTCTTCGCAGAGTACAGACTTCTCAAGGTTATTATGTAATTTTATTACTTTTAGTACTTTCACAATTACTGGTGTGTTAGTCATTTGTAATATTTAATATGTTAGCTTGTGGGTGAATAAATCCCCACTAATGTTATGTCTATAATGTGGATTGCAATATATCAGGATAATGTTTTGTTGGAGGATGTACCTCCATTTAATATTATGTTATGTTATTTTATGGGATATAATTAAATGATGTTCAGGTAAGGCTTTCTACGGGTTTCGGTGGCATATCGCCTTCTCATTCCCTAGCGCTGGTCATGGGTTGTGACATAACTCAATTTTGTAGACCTCATCGAATGGTGACAAGTAGTTCAAATAGTTAGCTATTATTGAAATATACATACACCGCGATAGACTTTCAGAGGCGTTGAATGCAACATCTCAAAATGCTTGTAGGAATCTCGAAGGCACAACAAATGCATAATTAAACACACTAAAAGTAAACACATCTTCTAGACTTATAAACTCAAAATTCTCAGTTTTAGCAAGAGCAAAAGAAACATGACTTGTAGAGGGGTCAAATACATTGTGATGCGTAAGCGTATTCCATTCTAGATTAGGGTTCCAATTTGGTTGAGAATTTGCTGGCCCAATTTTAGACATACCAAAGATATTTGCAACTTCATCTATAGAGAGAGTTATGTTATAGTTCTTGAGCATAAAAGAAATTGATCTTTCATCCTCATACTCTATGCTAGAGTAGAACTCATACGCAACATTTTCATAAATTTATTTGTTTACATAGAGGAAATTCATATTTTTGAAAAACCTTAAGGAGTACTTTCCAAGTTTCAAGATTAGCCTAGTTCTCTCCAAAGAAGATGCACATATAAAATAACCCTTAACAATTTTCCTTTGGGTAAGTGCTACATACCTTTCTCTATGACGTCCAGAGGCAAAGAATATTCCATGGTTCTTTTTCTTGGTAGATCCACTGGTATTCCTTTTTTCAAATTCCATAGATGTCTAGGTTTTGAAGATTTTGAGAAAGAGAGAGCAAATTTTGTGAGAGAAGTCAAAGACGAAAAAAGATAAATTTTAAAATTAGGTTTGAAAATGACGCGGTCTTTTTATAGGCCTAATTAGTAATGGGCATTACATTTAGTAACGAGCGTTACTTATCGAATGAGTAATGGGCATTACAAGGGGTGTAACGACCATTAAAAATGTTTCTATGTGAAATTGATAAAAACACAGTAACAAGTGTTATGGAAAAGGTAAAGGCATTACAACTATTTTTCTTAGTTATTGAACTGGTTTTAAAATAAGAATGAGCAATAACATATGTATAACAATTATTATGCTTGTTAACCTTTCATTTTGCAACACTTACTTTAAATTGAAATTAAAATGATGTGAATTTACATCAATTCAATCATTTAATTTTCAATTTGCACGAATCCAATTATAGATGCATCAATATCAACTTTTAAGCATTTGTTATATGAAACACAACATTTTTCACATGTTCAATCATCAATCATCATTTTACATCGAATTCTATTATATATTCAAGAAAGTTTGGAATATCATACTTGAGAGGTATCAATCATACCTAATTCTCTTCGAATGTAGTAAAATGTTTCCTTATCTAATGGTTTTATTAATATATCGATAAGTTGGTGTTTTATGTCCACATATTCATGCTAATGTGTCCCTTGCTGACATGATCTCTAATAAAATGATGTCTTATAACTATAAGCTTAATCCGTGAATGATGAACTAGATTTTTTGAAATATTTATGACACTCATATTGTCACATTTTATTAGTATGCAATTGAAAAAAGTCCAAAACCTTCAAGTTGTGTTCTCATCTAAAGAAGTTAAGTGTAACAACTTGCAGCTGCTATATACTTAGATTTTGTGGTTGATAAAATAACTGAATTTTGCTTTTTAAAAACCATAAAACTAACATATTTCTCAAAAATTGACATGTGCCACTTTTACTTTTACAATTAATCCTAAAACCACCATAACAGTGTCGAAGTAGCCATATAGTTCAAATGATGAACCTTTAAGATATCACAAACCTAAGTTTAGTATGTCCACAAGGTATCTCATAATTCTCTTTACTCTGGCAATATGTGATTCTTTAGGATTTGATTGAAAACATGCATACATGCAAACACTAAACAAAATATGTGGTCTAGATGCGGTAAGGTAAAGTAGAGAACCTATCATGCTTCTATAAAGCTTAGAATCAATAATTTTACCTTTCTCATCAACCTCCAATTTAATTGAGGTACTTATGGGAGTAGGTTGAGGTTTAGTGTTGTCCATCATAATTCTTTTAAGCAACTCCATGGTATATTTGGATTGATTTATGAATGTTCCATCTTCTAGTTGCTCGATTTAAAGTCCCTATAAGAAGTTAAGTTCTTCCATTATACTCATCTCAAATTCACCTTACATAGATTTAGAAAATTTCTTGCAAAACAATTCATTAGTAGCACCGAATATGATGACATTAACATAAATTTGAATAGTTAAAATATCTTGCTTGTCATGCTTTATGAAAAGAGTGACTAAAATGCACCCATTATTTATGAACTTACCTTTTAATTCATGGTTGTCCCTAAACTTTGATTTGTTGCACAAAAATCCCCAGACAATGATTTTATCGTAATGATGGTCCTTTTGCCCGTTTTTTGGCCTACACTTTATCGAAAATCCTACATGGCACCATAATAATAATTTTTTAATATTATTTTATATTTTTCAAAGGGCCACGTAGGATTTTCACTCACCTTTTTCCTTTTCTTCTTCTTCAATCTTCTCCATCAAAACCACCCATCAATTTCTTTCTCATGGTTATACCCATCAAAATAATTTCATGGTTAAACCATCAAACTCAGATTTGGTAAAGGTGAGAGGAAGAATAAAATGATTTTTATAGATTTGATGGTTTTGATGGATTTGATGGGTTTGATGAGATTGAAGAAGATTGGTGAAGGTCAGAGGAAGAAGAAAATAATTTTGATGGATGGTTTCTATGGTTTTGATGAGATTGAAGAAGAAGAAGATTGGTGGAGGTAAGAGGAAGAAGAAATAGTTTTGATTTATGGTTTTAATGGATTTGATGGGTGGTTTTGATGAGATTGAAGAAGAAGAAGATTGGTGGAGGTGAGAGGAAGAAGAAGAAGATTTTGATGGAGAAAATTGAATAAGAAGAAGAAAAAGGAAAATGTGAGTGAAAATCCTATGTGGCGCTTTGAAAAATGTAAAATAATATTAAAAATTATTATTATGGTGCCACGTAAGATTTCAGGCAAAGTACAGGTCGAAAAACGAGCAAAAAGACTATGTGATAAAATCATTATCTGAGGATTTTTTGTGCAACAAATCAAAGTTTAGGGACAACCGTGAATTAAAAAGTAAGTTCAAGGGCAACAAATGTAATTTAGCTGAAAATAGTAGTATCAACTTTTTTATTTTGAAAATCCATTCTCAAGTAGAAAATTGCTTAATCTTTCATACCAAGCCCTTGGAGCATGTTTTAAACTATAAGGTGTCTTTGAGAGTTTAAAAACATGGTTTGGATATTTTTTATTTTCAAAGTCAGGAGGTTGTTTAACATAAACCTCTTCTTGAATATATCCATTCAAGAAAGTATTTTTAGTATCCATTTGAAATAGTTTGAAAATTTTAAAACAAGTATAAGCAAGTAAAATTTTAATTGCTTCTAATCCTAAAGCAACCAACCACCCACAAAACCCATTCTTATATACATTTCAATTTAAAATTATGCATGATGTCTCCTAATTAATGTTAATGTCCTAAAATCTCAACTTGCATAAATTAGCACTTCTATATCGTTCCTTCCTCTACTTCCATATTCAAATCACAAACATTAATATATTATCATCAATAAGTATCATTCATCCATTTTATTTATACATATAAGATTATATAAGTACTACATATATTATTAATTAAATACGTTGATCACATAACTATCCATTTATAAACCTCAAACCATGGAGCAATCTAGAATAGCCATTTAGATTCCACAATGATAGCAATTTACATATATATCGAGGGTTCCAAAATTTGAGAAAGAATTGGTTGTTGGAACCAGCATTATCTACTCTGCTCATAAAAAATATTAAACCACATAAAGAGTGAGTAAAGCTCAATGATTAACGAATATATCACCATACTTATAAGGCTAAGTGTTTCAAGGCTGGCTCACAAGAATGACTTATAGTCTACATTCAATTAGGTAATGGATAAGTTCAACAAATAACATCAAGTGAATAAGTAACAGAACTCAATAAGAAATGGTTATCAATATAAACATAGAGAATTCATTTCAATGAGAAGCAAGACAGAATAATTGGCTACTATCCACTATGAAGTAGAGGCTACATATCCCGGTAGTATACTTTTCATACTCATTATGCATAATGCAGATAAATTTTACCCCTATTCCATCAAGAGGGTAATTCTATCATTGAATCTCTTTAGGCTCACATGGGTTGAAACAATAATCTAATATTCAATTCAATATAAAAAAATCACGAACAATGCACATTAGATTCGGCCAACATAGGAATTTTTATAAGGTTTAAGTCAAATACTCAATATAGCTAAGAATAACTAATCAATAAGGTTCACAAGGAATGATTAAAGAATCCCTAGACATAAATCAATAATACACATCAATAATTAATGCACATTAGGTTCAACCAAGGATAGTGCAAAGATAATGATATTTCAATTTAACATTTTGAATTCAAATACAAGTATAATAATATGTTTATCACTCACATTAGCTATTTGATTCACAAAATTAACACTTTAACTATTGAATCAATATAAACAAAAATGAGAATCTTCATATATTCTTCCACTTTGATCACTTCTATCTCCTCTTCCTAATGCTACAAATTCAACGAACTCAATTTAAAATCATATAATGTTGAAATATTGAAATTAAACTCTAATTAATTAAACCCTTCTTATACCCTAACCCTAGGATTTTCAAATTTGAATTCTAACTTTCTAATTCATATATATCACTTTTTAACTTAAATACACTAATTAATCACCTATTATATTTGTTATTACTATAAAAATTAAGGTTAAAATTGGAATTTTACCTTAATTTGAGACTTCAAGGCTGCCACTTCTTTTTTTAAAATTCTAAAATCCTTATCAACCCTTATATCTACTATTTGATTAAGGGAAGAAGTTTATGATTTAAATTTAGGAAGGTTACTCTATGAGAATTGGTGAAATTTTGAAGAAGGAAATGAAAAGAAATGGAGAGGTTTGATGATGGTTGTTATGGCCAAACAAATGAAAATAAGGAGATGTTTTGACTTTTCCTTAATTAAACTTATCATTTATCACATGTCATATATTAAAATTAAGAAACAAAGAAAAACTATAGATAAAGGAATGATGGCCATGTATTTCAACCATAAGAAAGAAAAAGAAAGATGTTTCAATTTTTTTAATTTGATTTAATATATTAAATTCATTTTATACACTTGGTCCAATTATAAATAAATGAAAGAAAGAAAAACAAAAATAAAATTAAAAGAGAATACAAGTGTTTGGCCATGAAGAAGTGAAGGGAAAAAAAATTCAACATTTCATGATGATGGATTCCACCATCCACTAACTAAAGGAAATTCTAGTTTATTCCTTAAACTTTATTAGTTTCTTTCAATTATGTCATTATCTCTTTTCAATTAAGTCTTAATTCCTTCTAATCAATTAAGTCTAATTTATTTCTTTTCTCAAATTATTAACCATCCTCATTCATTTGTCCAATTATTTTAACACTTCTACATTTATTTCATGTTTATTTAATTAAGGTGTTTACATAATTAAAGTATTCTAAATTCAATTTATTTATTTAACTTATATAACCTATCAATTTATGTAGTTTTCATATTTTATAAACACTTAGGCACATAGTATACTTTTGGGGTATTACATTATTTGACACCGAAGCAATTCATTCTCCATTCTGATCACCAAGGTTTGAAATTCCTTAATGGGCAACACAAGCTTAATACAAACCGTGTAAATCTAATATTGTTGTTGATGCATTATCTAAGAGGTACTCTTTGCTTTCTATTTTGAATGCTAGGTTGCTTGGGTTTGATTTGATGAAGGAGTATCACTTTCATGATATTGACTTCAATACCATTATAATAATTTCTCTAAAGGTTCATTTGTTAATTATGTTATGCAAGATGGTTTCCTTTTTAAAAGAAATCAACTTTGTGTTCCTAAGATTTATTTTAGGGAGTTATTGATTTGGGAAGCATATGAAAGAGGATTGGCTGGTCACTTTGGTGTGAACAAAACCATGGAGTTTATAAGGGAGCATTTCTATTGGCCAAAAATACAAAGAGATATTCAAGCCTTAATTGCAGGGTATGGTTCTTATTAACCTGCTAAGAGTCATTTTAGACATGGTTTGTATCTTACTCTACTTATTTCTAGCTTATCATGGGAGGATCTTAGTATAGATTTTATTGTTGCTCTTCCTTGCATATAAAGGGGAAAAGATTCAATTATGGTTATTGTGGATAGATTCTCCAAGATGTCATATTTTGTTCCTTATCATAAAACTGATGATGTTATTTATGTTGCATATTTGTTTTTTAGGGAGATTCTTCGGTTGTATGGCATTTCAAGATCCATTGTTTCAGATTAAGACACAAAATTTCTGAGTCACTTTTGTAGGTCATTTTGGAGTATATTGGGTACTAAGTTGATGTTTTTTTACTTCTCATTATCCTCAAATGGATGGGCAAACAGAAGTGACAAATAAGACATTAGCTTCTTTACCTTGGACATTGGTGAGTAAGCATTTGAGGGATTGGGACTTGAAACTTGCATTTGTTGAATTTGCATACAATCGTACTCTTAGCAAAACCATAAGTCACTCTCCTTTTGAAGTAGTATATAGTATGAATCCTCTCACTCCTATTGATTTGTCTTCATTGCCTCTTGATGTTTTTGTGTATAAGGATGCCAAAGAGAAAGCAAGTGCCATGAAAAAGCTTTATGAAAGTATGAGATATAAATTGAGAATTCTAATGAGGCTTATAAGAAGCAAGCTAACAAGCATAAGAGGCAACCTATTTTTAAACTTGATGATTTGGTTTGGATTCATTTGAGAAAAGAAAAGATCCATTCTAAGAGAAAAAACAAGTTGGCTCCAAGGGCTGATGGTCCATTTGAGGTGATTGTAAGAGTTAATGACAATGCCTATAATATTGACTTATCGAATGACTTTGGAGGAGTTTCGACTACTTTCAATGTGAGAGACTTGTCACCTTACTTGGAGGCTGCTAACTTTGAAGATTTGAGGGCAAATTCTTTTCAATAAGGAGGGAATGATGTGTTGCATCTTCCATCAACTCCATCTTTTACTACAACCTCTCCAATAAATGAGCAATTAAATTTGGGTAAGGCTAATTTATTCATTAAATCCAAAAATCCAACCCTTATTGCAAGAAGTTTTGAGCTTTTACTAGTTTCATTTGGGCTCACAATGATTATTCAAGAAGAATCAATCCACTTTCCTTATAATTAAAGTGGTTTCAGCCCAACTAAGGTTGCATAAGATTTTTGGCTATCATTTTTGTGCATGAAGATGTTAAATCATGCAAAAGGACAATTTTCATTTGCCATTCACGTGTAAGACAAAAGGAGATCAGATTTGGGAGAAAAGGAAATCAACTTTTACTTTGCTTTATTACTCGGATGGGTAATTCAGCTTTTGTAAGGACAAAAGCTAATATTCAAGGGCTAATTATACTTTTTGTCTAGTCTTATTTTTTTTAGTCAACCATTTTGTAAAAAGTCTATAAGTAAGCTAATTGTATGGATAATTATTCAGATATGGTGAATGAACAAGCATTTCCTTTTAACTTATTGTATTTTTTTTTTCAATTTCTGTTTTCTTGCTTTACATTTTAGCAATATGTTTCGTTCTTCCTTTATAATTTCAGTTTTAATCTTTAAATTTAAGCAAGTTTATCTTCATTTTAAACTTTTATCTCTTCTTTCAAAGTCCTTAATTTCTTGTCTTAATTCTCTTGCAATTTTGCATTAATTACAAGTTTCAATTTATCTTGCAAGTTTTCAGCTTATTATGTTACAAGTTCTAACTTATTATCTCACAAGTTTCAGCTTACTTATTCCTTTGCATCTTAGAAGGATATTTGTTGGAGCTCATTTGTTTGATGGTAGATTTGAGAGAAAAAAAAAATTAGCTTTACTTTGCTTTATTACCCAATTTGGCAATTCAACTTTTGTAAGGACAAAAGCCATAATTTAAGGACTGATTATACTTTTTGTCTAGCTTTATTTTTCTTAGTCAATTATTTTGTAGAAAGTCTAGAAGTAAGATAATTAATAGAGAATTCTTAGATATGGAGAATGAATAAGTATTTCATTTCAACTTATTATATTTTCTTTTAATTTCATTTTTCTTGCTTTCATTTACATTTCAACAATATGTTTTTTTCTTAAATTATAATTTCAGTTTTAATCTTTAAATTCAAGCAAGTTTATCTTTATTTTAACCTTTATCTTTCCTATCAAAGTCCTTAATTTCTTGTCTTAATTTACTTGCAATTTTGTATTATCTTATAAGTTCAAATTTATCTTACAAGTTTTTAGTTTATTATTTTACAAGTTCCTCTCACAAGTTTCAGCTTATTATCTTTTTAGTATCTTACAAGTTTTAGCTTATTATTTTAGTTCATTATTATTCCTTTGTATTTTGGAGAGATATTTGTTGGAGTTCACTTATTTGCTGATTGATATACATCATTCTAATTGACAAGTTTTAATTACTTAAATCTCCTAAAAAGTTTATATAGACAAACCCCACTATATATATATATATATATATATATATATATATATATATAT
>CANXYC012357456.1:0-10911 GCA_948193065.1 Aleurites moluccanus | reverse complement strand
GTTTGCCTTGAAATCAATATTTCCATGGCATTTTCTTTATACAAATGATAAATACATATATATAATAGGCAATTGGGCTTGATTTGACATCAAAAAGCCTTTCAAAACAAATTTTATATAGAATCAAGGTTTAAGTCAATTTCAAACATTTCGGCAGCTATGTTTTAGGCCATTTTGGCAAAATTGCCCAAAAGTGAATCATTAATGATTTTCAGTCAAGGATATCATTTCATATACATAAATGCATGACTTATGGATGAATAATGCATGAATCATATATATATAGACTCACCTCAAACAAAAACTTCCAAAATTCCCCAACAGGCCTAATTGACCAGTGACTCACCGTCCGCAGTCCTTGCTCAGGAAGTCTCCCCTATATTGATCAAATCACTCCGGTAAAACTTATACTCAATACAATTTACATCAAAATACATATCAAAGCATATCAAGGCATATCAATATATATAAACACATACTATACACTATAAACCCTATATCACACAATTGACACTTTCTTTACCTTTTATGCATCAAATGTACTTCTATCACCACATTTCATTCACATTTCATATATTCATCATTATAATGCTAAGTTAAGAACTTCCAAATACTTAGTTCAATATTTCATACTAAACATACATCAAATTTCAAGTATGCTTTCCAAGTACTTATATCAATTAACATTTCCATATTTGAACTTATACATTTACATCATTTATACCATTAAACCATATTCAAACCTTACTTCTTCAATTGCATTATCTTAACACCTTGAACTAACAAAGTCCATGTGGTTCCACCTAAATGGAACACTAATCAATCATACAACATTTATATACATCAAATACATAACATTTAGTCATTCAAACCTATAAACATCAAAGTATTAAACCATTAAGCATCATCATCAATTTCGGTCAAAATGGGGTTTCATCTAAATGATTTTCTTTCCATCAAATAACCACCAATTCATGTTAAACACATCAAATACACATTATTCAAGCCTTTTAAACCTATTAAACATCAAAATACAACACCATTATTCATCATCAACATTTCGGCCAAAACAAAAGTTTCTCCAAATGGATTTGTTTCCATCATTTAACTATTAATTCATATCATTCACATCAAATACAACTCATTTAAACCAAAAGATCCATCAAAATAACACTTTGATTCATAGTTCTTCCTATTAGAGTTTCATTCCAATTTTTTATTTTTCTTCCAACCAAAACATATTTTGGATACTAATTAACATCAAAGAACATCTTAAGAACCTAATTAAACCAAAAGAATGGTAAAATCAATCACTTACCAAAAATTCTTAAAAAATTCAAAGCTTTGATTCTTTGCTTTTTCTTGTTTTTGCTTAGAATCTAAAGCTATATTTGAGTTTATAATGGTGGAATTAGTATGCTTCTATCAAAAAATGGAAGAAAACAACAAGTCTTGGTGTTCCATCAAAGTGGCCGAACCATGGAAGAAGAAAAGAGAGAAAAATTTGAATGAGAAATGGCTAAGGAAGAAGATGGAGGTGGAAAAAATCAAATAAATATCCAAGGCATGATCAAATACATTAGGCTTATGATAAAAATGGTAAAACCTAGCCATCCAATCATCCATTTCTTCATCATTTCATCCAATGGTTAGATTTAGGTAAGCCTAAAATTATACCATAAGCTTGCATACACCATATAAGTCCATATTTCAAAGGAAAAGACTAAATTGCCCTTAGATCAAATGAAACCCCTTAACCGAGCAGCTTGCCGGGGATTATTTTCTATTGGGTTTAATTCTCTAACAAAATTTCAAATAAATATAATATCATCATTTTCATGTCTTAATATTCTTTTCCACCTTCAAATATCAAGTTAATTTCCATAAAACTTGAAGGGGTGTGAAATGACCATTTTGCCCCCAGTTCACCAAAAACTCAATTTTTCCCGATTTCTTCCTAACAGCCTTTAAACCATTTTTACACGTATAATACTTCCTAAAACATACATATACATTCAATTCAAATATAAACATGCATTAACACACAACTTTCAAGCAAAGGACAAATCTCCTAGGTTTGCCTTTTAGAGTTCAGGTTCTAAACCTTATCTGAAGTGTTATAACAACACTTTTCAATGGGTAGTTTTGTTGTTTGAATCGCAGGAGTTGCGCCCCGCTATCTCTGTCAGAGCAGTAAATTAATTTTATCGTATCTTAAGTTATACAACTCCAAATCATGCACCGTTTTTTGCTTTAGAAATTTTGAGATGCATACTTCAAATTATATTAACTCAACTCCAAAATGATTCATATTCATGTCTTAAAAAATCATAACATTTTTCTTGCTCAAATCTAAAAGGCAGTTTGAGCATACTTTGCTAACTTTTCAATTTCTCCTTCTATAGAACTCGAAATTACTTGACTCTTTTTCCATATGAAACTAAACTTCCATATCTTCAATCATGTGTAATTTCATGCCCAAATTATTCTTTTATAATTTCCAAAAATATTTTTACTTTATCCCATATATTTTGTTCTAGTCTGCCAGCTTGAGCATAATTCCTTCAAAAATTCATATTTTCATTTCCCAATATCCAATGCTCAATCTAATTTTTGTTCCTAAGAATAGACATTCATATCTTTCCATCTATAAATAGTTCATCCTACTAATATCTCCCAATTTATACAGAATTTGGCATTAATTTGGATTCTGTGTAAATCTATCAATTTTCCGGTGTCACGCCTTCAACTTTCTCGAGTCGCGCCTGCGACTTCCACACGTCACGCCCGCTAATGGAGAGACACTGTTTATCTGAGGCTACTGGATGTTTTGACAAATTTTTATTTTAATTTCGCGCCTGCGACCTGAAACTTTTCAAAATTGCGACTGACTTTGTCGCACCTGTGATCAAACTTGTTTCTAGAGTCGCGCCTGCGACTACAAGTGGTCGCACCCGCGACACACCGAAATTTATCAACTTGCAGCTTCATTTTTAAAAAGTTGTATTTTTCAAATATGCTCCTCCTTAGCATATGCACTCTTTCAAATAGTATTAATCCTATAAATAAACTTTGGTCATGATTTCTCATCCCTTGACTAACTCAAATAAATTGTTAGTACAATTAACACAATTAATATGTATTGTTATCATCAAAATCAACATCAAGCCTAAGAGGGCTAACAAATATAAATAAATATTTTTTATAATTAAATTAGAAAAAAAAATTAATAGTCGAGATCAATTAATCATATATATATATATATATATATATATATATATATATATAATTAAAGTAAAAATATATTTATATGAATTAATTTTTATGTCACTAATAAAAATATTATTTCGTATTATCTAATAATTTCCGTTAAATTAATTCTATGCATTTAGCTTTTTTTTTTTAAATACCTCCATAAATTTTCGCTCTATCATTAATCAATCGACTCATTTGTATATTTCATTGTGCTTTTAATTCTTATTACAAATATCATTAACTATTATTTGTTTATAAATATGTACATGAATAAGAGTGTATTTTAAGTAAAATGATAAAATTAAATTTTTTTAAATAGAAATAAACATATAATTTATAGATAAAAAGGATATTTATATTTGTGAAACAAAAAATATATATTTTTTATTTAATTTATATTTTAAAATATGTTAAAATTAGTCAACTATAATTATTAATTTTTTTTACTGAATAAATTTGAATATTAAATAAAAGATATATATAAATCAAATTTATTATTTATTATTGTGAAAATCCAAAATTTTCAGTTTTTATGAGGATATTATGGTCATTTACTTATATTTATAATTTAAGTGTAAGTACAATATTAAATTTGTCACACCCAGAATTTGAGAGCACATAACCGGTACTAGAAAACGAGTAAGCATAAAACTTCCAAAACTCATAGTCAGTTTGACATCATACTAAACGATAAAAATTATCAAAATGATAGTTGTAATTGTCATAAATCATAGCTCTACTCACTTATTTAGTAGAATTTGAACACATATCAAATTATCGCCCATCAGGGCTATCATTTTCATAATATTATATTCATTACTATAAAAATAATTATGTTTAACAGGTTGTCAAACAAACCCGACTATCCTCTGATAAACAACTCAAACCTTCACTAAATTAAATAGGACAACAAGATCAACATAAAAATAATAATGTAAAGCTCTAGATTAATAATACATAATGAAAATAAATAAAGTACTCAACCTTCATTGCCGAAGGAAAAATGGCAAGGACGACTCGACAATAATCTGACTCTTGACACTCATCTGCAACTGAGAAAAATAAATTGAACGGGAGTGAGCATTCGACTCAGTAAATGATTGACTTAGTAAATGATACTATCTAATATACTTACTTAGTGTCATTTAACTACATAATTAAGAAAATGCTCATGCAGTGTGTCATACAGACAGATAGTCACATAATCAAACAGGGATGGGAATTAGTCAACAGGAATCACCCTAAAATCTATGTAGGGAGCCAATCCCCTGTATCAAACTCTCTTAGTCGAATATTGTCTCTTAATCCAATATATTGGGTCCCATCCCGTCACTGAATTTAGCCAGGCAACGCCAATCCGACTGGCAGCAGCGCCGGGGATGAGCAAGCCCCAAGCCATCATATACCAATCATAGCTCATCAAATCATAACCATATCCATAATCTGTACTCTGAATTCTATATGGTCCTATAAGCACAATTAATAATAAATCATACATATACACATGTCCCTATTTAATTACTAATATTAATGCATAATTAATTATATATATATATATACAAAATTTAATACAAATGTATGGAAAACATGAAAATATATTAGAGAGTATCACTCATAAACGTCACGACCATCAACTGTCTTACTCCCTCGGAGCGCCTCCTGATTGAAAGCAAAAAAAAAAAAAAAAAGACATTTAGAACATCAAAATGAAATACGAAAATTATTAGAATAAATATTTAAATACTTACTCAATTGTAGAAGAAACATTTATTCAGAACTCACCAAAATTTCGGTAGAACTTTCCCTAAAATCGGAGATAGTCTCTGAAATAATGACAACAACACTTCTAAATAAATAGCAAATAGGCCTGCAACCAATATTAACAACTCAATTGACCCTTCATGAGTCTCCATCCCAGCAATAAATATTTATAACAAATTTTGTACGCCTCAATTATTTAATCCAATTAACTAATTAGTTACTTATAACAGTCCATAAAATATTCTAATACCGACTTCCAATAAATATTCTAAATTGATTTCAATATTTATTCTTTAATCAATAACTAATAATAAAAGTTTCATCATAATTTATAACTCAATAATTATTCGTCTTAAAAATATTTTTAATTATCATTACAATTAAAATGTCACCCAAATAAATTATCCATCAAACTCCAATGATTTATTTTAACTCCAATTAATATTTCACTTGCTATTTGAAACTCTAAAATAAAAATTTCGAAATTACCACATACTAATACTTAATTACCAACTAATAATCATTAATTCAATTGTCTCAAGATCCGTAAATAGTTTTCATGATAATATGATAAGTTATTTCACAAACAATTTTAATATTGATACTCAATTAATCCAATAACTATAATTACTCTCTAACTAATTCTAAATTTTCGGTCTTCAATAAATTAATTAAATAAATCATCAATAATTAATAAATTGAAATTAATACTTCACTAACTATATATCCATTATTTATTCAACTCTAACCATTTAATTCAATTTAAGTTATTTAATTTACCTAATTTAACTACCTTCTTAATTAATTTACTCCATAATAAATTAACTTTTGGCACCTAATTTCTACAAATACCGTCCAAATAATTTTTATAATAACTCCAAATTAATAATATCAATTGACCTTAATTTATAGACATAAAATAAACATAGTTATTAAATTTTTACAGCCTAAATACTCAAATACTAGTATAAATACTCAATATTTTCTACCAATTTATCTTTATACATGCTCCAAATAATTTATAAATGATTTTAGAATAATTTAAAACTGACTCGCACTTGTCGAAAATCTATACGCACGTCCCTATTTTTCGGTCTCGACTTCAGTCACCAATCGGGATAAAATGGGACCATCAGAAAGCTTGGACCGAATGGGTCCAATTGTTATGTCCCGATTTCGAAACATAACGATCCTAAGATGTAGGAAATGCCAGAGGTGACCGACACCTGTAGAACCCAGTATCATATTCTATAATCAGTTATTATCTTATTACTATTCAATGATATACTTATTATTCATTTTGTATTATGTTACCCTATAGTTTATCATTCTGTAATTTGACATTCATATGACTGTAATCATTATACACACATGCAATATTGATATTTAGACTCCATATAGTATCATATATTTATAAATATAGTCTAACTATAACTAGTTATACACAACTCATGGGGCAACTAAAAATATATATATAAGTTACAATATTCAAAATAATTACATTGTTAAAATAAAACTGCAGAAATCCACAAAGGAATAAGAGTTTGGATTCTGTCTTCTATTTTGAACCTGAAAAATGGTAAACAACTAATGGAATGAGTATATAATACTCAGTGAATCTAATATGCATCACTTAAAGGCAAAGGATAGGTAAGCATCAATAAATAGGTAATTAATTAATAAGCAGCAGAGTTGCACACCGATTTACAGAATATGAAAAAGATAACAGAATCAAAGACTTGAAATCAATGAACAGGTAAATAATACTCATATCATGTAGATAAGATAGATAATGGGCCATGAACACATGTAATCTCATATCATCTTATATAATATACATAAGGTTAGTCAGACACTTATGGCTAGGACAGTTAACCCTTCCCAGCTAAGGTTCCATATAAACAATGTGCACATTGCCGATGGTATTTACTCGCTACCCCATTGGTAAGGAAACTCTGTCAAATCAACATAAAAGGATGAAATAGTTCAATAGACATTAACAGGAAGCAATTAGCTTATCAATAAATAATAGCTTTCAAATCAATCAAATGATATTGTAATTCAATAACTTGTAAACAATGGAGGGTGCATATGGAACAACAATAGGTATAACAATCAATAAAGGATTGGTATACAACATGATTATCCAAGGTCAATTAGTTGGCATAATTGGCTAGCCAATGTCACTGGCGACAATGGCGTTCAAATGGTAGGCCTATGGGATAAACAAATGGTAGGTCTACAGATTTTGAACTAGGTATTTCATCAAACATATGGTGTATAACATTAAATAGGCAATTAGGTTAGGTTTTAGTGCAACATTAACATTACTCCAATATCAATCAAACAACTTACAATGTAGGCATTACAATAAGCCAAAGGTAGCCAACAATTAACAACAAACAAAGGATCAAATAGGCTTAGAATTCAAGAGCAAAACAAAGCAAAATATAATGGAATGAATAGTGACATTCAATTCGGTCAAACATGGAATTTTAGAGGAGGATTCCAATCAACATTTCAATGCTTGGGATATGTTAAATGATGCATATTAAACTTACCTCACACTTCAAATTAGCTTGAAAAATTGATTTTCTACCTTAAACATTAAAGGAGGCAAAACTCATAATCTTTCAATTCTTTGTGTTCTACATCAAAACAACTATGATTTAAGCTTCCATTAGCATATAATTAACATATTCTAAGCTAATTAGATATTAAACATCAATAATCTAAGGTTTGGTAACAAACAACTTCAATTAGGGTTTCTAAATTTGAGAATTTTCCATCAAATGCATCAATTGATGCAATTAAACTATAAACCCATCTAATTCAATGTCTAATACACTTATTTAACTTAAATAACCAAAGAAATCATCTTGTTACCTATTGATGAAGACCTTGCCAAAATCCCTTTCCAATCTATACTTGATTTTCTTTGTGATTTCTTAGAGAAAAATGGGTGGAAAAGATAAAGCAAGGTTGAAATCTTAGATTTTCTTAAGTTTTCTCTTGAAACAAACTTGAAAAATGATGGGTTTTACTTGGAGAATGGTTAGGCCAAAGATGGGAGGAAAAAGATGAGCTAAAAATGTCCAAGTGTTGCTTTAATACTTGGAATAATTGGCAAATTATATTTTAGTCCTTAAAGCTTCCATTAATTAGACTTTGACCCCCACATATTTCTGTAATTAATTTTGTCAATTCTTTTGAGATTCAAATTTCAAAGTGGGGAATGAAATGGCTTATTTTTATCTATAGTTTATCATCATATAGGTTTCAAAGTCATTTTGGGTCGTGGACAGTGGGTTTCCTATAATGCCCCTAAAGTTCCACTTATTTACGGTTTTGCCATTCTATTGATTTTCCAATATCTTTAATACTTTTTCATACTTTCTTCATAAATTCATTATAATTATTTTTAATCTTCCATTATATAAGTATCTGTGAAAAATTAACTTTAATTAGATACAATATTAATTTTCTTAAATTTCTTAAGTATCGACGGTGTTTTCTGTCCAATACTAAAGTAAACTATTTAATTATTGTAGTATGCATCTAGGGTATTACATCAATGGAACTGATCTCATTGGAAATGGTGAAATCCGATGGTCATCTGGCCAACACGTGATGGAATCCGATAGCTAGATGACCATCGAAAGGTGGCTGTTCCTCCCCTCCTCTCTTTCTCTCTCTCTCTCTCTTTACCCTAGCTATCTCGTCCCCCTCTTTTTCCACTTTTCCCTCTCCTTCTGACTCCTTTTCTTTTTATATATGTGTCATACCCCAAAATCACTGGTGCAACGGTCCTATGGTAAGGATAGGAATAAGGCCACCATAAACCCGTAAAACCAAAACTTAACCTGAATCATAAACAAATCATATACTTGCATCATATAAATCATCCATATATATATGGATAAATCATCCTATCATGAAATTATCTTTTATTCTCTACCGGTCAAAAGATAGTTCTAACATCAATATGGAATGAGGAAAACTTTATAAAGAAAGCCATTCAAGGCAACAAAATAATAAACATCCCTAATACACATCTAAGGAGCTTTTAAGAGTATACTTCTCAATAGACATGATTATATAACATATATAATATTCAACAAAATTACATCAAAGAATCTTCTTGTGGAGAAGAAATCAAAAAGCTCTATTTTCAGAATTAGCTCTCTTTCGAGCAACACTATCACCTGAAATCTACAGAAGATGGATGAGCATTCATGTAATACCCTATAAAATACTATCATGATTGAACAATATTATTATCAGTTATTGGATTGGAAATACTGAAATAATAAAAGATAATTTTTGAGATACAATTAGAATGCATATGAGTTACTTTCCCGGAAAACGTCGGTGTTAATAACACTGCCCGAGAAATAGCAGTCCGGTCGACTAAAAAATTTCTGAGTCAGACCAGGGGGTAAAGAATCACATAAATATATGTGTAATTATGGTAAAAATAAAGAGGTGAAAAATGTTTAGGAACACTGAAAAAGTAAGTGATGACAAAATCGTAAATAAGTGAAACTTTGAGGGAATAGTGAAAAATCGACTGTCTGAGTTTCATAATGGCTCTGAAATTATTTTTATAATAAAGTATAAATAAAAATAAGCTATTTGAATTCCCACTTTAAAATCTAATTCTCAACAGAATTGTCAGAATAAATTACAGAAGGAAATGTGAAAAAAGTGTAATTAAAGGAAAGTTTAAGGATCAAAATGCAATTTGCCAAGTTTGACTTAATATGTAAGCATGCCTTATGAAATTTTTGGCCATTTTCTTCTTCTTCTTCATTATTTGGCCGTGAGATTCTTCTCCAAATGCTCCATCAATTTTTCTTGAAAAATCAAAGAGAAACTTGAATCAAACCATTGATTCTTTGATTTATATCATTAATTAGCTTGGAAAATCAAGAAATTTCAAGAAAGGAAGACTAGCAAATTTCGGCCAACACTCCATCTTGAGGTAAAGATGTAATTTGTTTGGTTTAATGCCTGATTCATGTGTTTTAGAAGTCAATTAGAATGGGTTTAGTGTTTAATTGTATCAATTGATGCATTTGATAGGTTTTCCCTTATTTGGAAACTCTAATTCAAAGTTGTGAAGAATGAATCTTTGATTTTGTATTAGTGTGTGTTAATTAAGGTTAGAATATATTAATTGGAGACTAATAGATAGTTTATATGTGATTGAATTGATGTAGAGATCAAGGAATTGAAAAGTTGTCATTTTTGCCTACTTTGAAGATTTTGGTGGCAAAGGGTGCAATTCAAGTGATTTGAAGTGCTAGGTGAGTTTAATATACATCATTTGATATGACTTATATGTGGGAATGTTAATTGGAAATCATCCTTGAAAGTACCATGTTGGTCGAATGCTTTGATGGCATTTTTGCCTATGTTTTTGCTTGTTTTTCCTTTTGTTTCCTATGCCTATTTGATCCTTCATATGTTGTTTATTATTGGAAACCAAATGTCTATTGAATAACCTACAATGTGTACTTGTTGTTTGATATTGGGGCAATTTCAATATTGCACCAAAACCTTGCCAAAATGTCTATTGAATAATGCCCACCAAGTATTCGATAAAATGCCTAGTTCAAATTCATAGGCCTACTATTGATTTCATCCGTAGGCCTACCATTTGAATGCCATCGTCGCCAGTGACATTGGCATTGTCAATTGAGCCAAATTCTTGACTTGATTTGTCCAACTCTTGATTCAATCCAATGTTAATTGCTAATCGTAATACCATTGTTAATTGCTTCCTATATTGATTATCCATTGCTATATCGCAGTCTCGTTTGATTAAATTCATGAGCTACTGCTACTTGATGAGATTGATATTGTATATTGATATCTATTGACTTGTTACAT
>CANXYC012357422.1:0-10766 GCA_948193065.1 Aleurites moluccanus | reverse complement strand
ATATTTCAGATATGAACCATGATTTGATTTGTGATATGATTTGATATAGCCAAATTATTATGAGTACCCATGTTCCTTCAAGTAAAGCTTGTGATTCTTTCATACCTATATATGTGTAAATATTTGTTCATGACCATGATTTGATATTCAGATTCTTGATTTATAATGTTCATATCTTACTGAGTTGAAGGCTCACTCCTCTTCTGTGGATTTTAGGTGATAGCATAACTCGTGAAGGAGCTAATAAAGAAGATCCAGCTTCTTGATCCATTCTCCCAAGAAGCTTCATTGTAATAACCTTTGAGATATTTTGTATATTCATTTAATGGTATTATGACACAATATGTAATGGGAGTATACTCTAGAGCTCCATAGTTAGTCATTCGAGGATACTAGTATATTTTGATGTATGATTGTTACCTTTTGGGTACTTTTGTTCCTCAGTGATGTGAGATGCCTCTTTTGATCATTAAGGAATAAGAGAAAGTTATGAAATGATAATATAAAATATATGATTGATGTTTAATTATATGTATGGACATTATCATTGTATGATAATGTATGATATTGTGATTGATATAATGACGAATGAGATTCATGATTTGTGAGTTCTACGGGTTTATGGTGGCCTTAAGCCTACCCTTGCCCTAGGACCGTCGCACCACTGGAGTTGGGGTATGACAAATCTATGATTCGCATCACATTGCTTAGTGTTATGGATGACGACTTGATGAATGAGTTTCATCACCATAAACATGTTATGTACATGATAGTCTTTTCTTTTAAGAACAATGTTGATGGTTTGTCTGTCATAAAAATTTGTTCACTCACTATTTGTTTAACACTTATAAGAAGTATCTAAAACACAATATGACAAGATATATAAGAGAAATGTCTCTAAGATGGTTAGTGAGTTATACGATCTTAGACATGAGTTGACTAATGATAAAAGATCCAAGTTGTATTTTTTTCTTTGCCTAAAAAGTTGGGAGCATATGAGGATGAACCTAACTTGCAATAAATAAAAAATCTTAAAAATGTTTCTTGCCATTTGGAGCTTGAGGCTGACTGACTTGTTACTATGCAATCAAGTGCTAAGGTGCACGTGACTAGGTTAAGCTCATATGGAGTTTTAGACAACAAGTGTAAGAGAAGCAAGGGCAAAGGAAAAGATAAAGCAAATTAGGTTTTAGGAAACAAAAAGTTTAAGAAAAACCAATAAGAATAGTATGGATGTCCTACGAAAGAAAATATTGTGAATGTCAAATATTTCAATTGTGAAATTAAGGGCCACTATTCATAGGACTAAAATATACCATAAAAGGTATGATTAGTTTACTCAAATATGAGTGACATGTCCATTATAAATTATGTTTTTGCAACAAAAAAAATCATTTGTGGATTATAAAGTTCAAAAGCAACATACCATGTGATGAAGGATTATAAAACCTTTGTAAATTTTCATTCAATATCCATTGGGGTAATGATTGATTTTTTGTATGAAACAACACATGTGTTGTCATAAAAGGGATTACTACTTATAAATTAGTTTTACTTGGAGGCAAACCTTACTCTGACATGTTGTCTTCTATGCTTCAAAAAATTAATGGATTTAGATTCATATTTTCGGGTTTTTCCTAGCCTTAGTTTCTATTAGTTTTTCCATAATAATTTAGTGCAGTTGCATTTGGGATAAATAATTCTAAGATTCTGATTATGTTTTAAATGATTTTCTTGTTATGAACATTGCAAGAAGTGCAATTTTCACCTTATTTTTTCTTGATTGAGGTCTTTCATAGAATTATAAGAATGATGTGAATTATTGGCATGCTAGACTTGGTCAAATTGGCCAAAAACGAATGGGTTATTTAGCTAGAATGAGTCTTTTAGCTAATTTAAATAAGTGGAATTGTCTACCTGGGAGCATTGCCTATAAGGAAAAATAATAAGAAAACCATTTAGAGAACTAAATCCTCTCCTCCATTAAAATTTAATCCTTTCAAACATTTTTAGTCTAATAATTGTGAGGGCAAGACATAACGCCTATTACTTCATCACCTCTATAAATGACTATACGTGGTATAGTTATGTTTATTTGATTGCACATAAATTTGAAGTTTAAGGTGCTTTAAGAATTATCTCAACTTTGGTTGAAAATCAATTAGACAATAAAAACAAGATACTTAGAACCAACAGAGATTATGAGTATTTGTCTGATCAGTTTAGATAAATTGTGTGATGAAAAAGGAATAGAGCATCAGCTGACTATTCCATCACTTCACAATAAATAGTGTTGCTGAAAGGAGAAATAAGTCTCTTCTTATAAGGGTTAAGTCTGTGATGGTTTAAACAAATTTATTCATTGGGGTGATGCATTGTTACAACCATATAAGTGCTTAAATATATGCCCTTTACATCAGTTACTTTCACTCCATATGGATTATGGACAAGTCAGCAAGTTGACTTAAACATCCTAAAATCTTAGGGATGCAATACCTATGTCCACAATACTTCTTATGAGAATTAAGCATAAAAAGTAAGAAAAGTATCTTTGTAATATCTGATCTATCAAAAGAACATGTTGTTCATATGTGAGCTAAATAGTAAGAGTATAATTGAATTTTGGACCACAAGATGTCTTGTTATGACAGAACAAGTTTCCTATATAAGATAATTTAAACCATGAATTCTCCTTATTCGAGACATCAGATCGAGATTCACAAGGACCACTTCATCCTAGTGGGAGAAATTTGGTGAATTAGCAGATGGACATTGATTCAGTTCCACCAACTATATCCAAATGAGGATGGACATTGGTTCAATTCCACCAATAAGGTCCGAATGAGAGTGATCCTTGTCTAAGTGGGAGTTCAGAATCTTTAGTTCTTGTGGAAACTTGATAGATTATGAGATTCTGGTTTAAATTATTTTCCAATGAATCTTGATGAATATGTTCTTTAGGATTATGAATTTGAGACATAGCAACTGTGATGCTAAGGATGAAAGGATAAATGCAATGGAAGAGAAAATGGAGTTTGTGAGTTCAAACCAATTTGAGTTTTTGATAGATCTTCTGGTAGGATATAAAGCTATTGGGAATAAATGAATTCTCAATATTAAGTATATAGCTAATTGAAGCATTGAGAGAAACAAGTTTATCTCTTTGCAAATGGGTATATGCAACAGAAAGAAATTGACTATGAGTAGACATTTTCTACTGTAGTAAGTATTATCGGAATAAGGTTAATTCTAGCCATTGTGATAAATCTTGATATTGAATTACATAAAATAGATGTAAAGACAATATTTCTCAAGGGAGAATTGGATGAAAAGTAGTCTTTATAAAAAAAGACCATGAACATGAAGTTTGCAGATTGATGAGTTCAATCTATGGTCTTAAGAAGTTTTCAAATACAAGTTTGAAATTATGTCATTATAAGTTGTTGATATACTAATAGTTGTAATTAATAAAGAAGAATATCAAAGATTAGTTATTGTCCAACTTTGAAAGAAAGGATATGGGTGAATTAATATTCTTGAAATTAAGATTTCAAGAGATCATACAAGAAATTTGTTATCTCTTTCTTAAGAGATATACATAATAAAAGTTCTTGAATGATTAATTATGTGTAATTACAAACCCATAGATACTCCTACTGCCAAAGCTGAAAGTTTGAGCTATAAATTATGTCCTAAAATTTCATAAGAAAAAGAACATGGTTGGAAGGCTAAAGTATGCAATAATGTGTACGACTTGATATTTTCTTTACTATTGAGATGGTAAGCAAATATAATTTCAACCTAGGTTTAGTATGTTGGAAGCATTCAAAAAGATATCGAGGTATTTTAAGAGTATTGTAGATAACTCATTGTGTTATCAAGGTGGAGAATTATGATTCAGAAGCTATACTTATGTTAATTGGGCTAGATATATAGATTTGAGGTAATTCACTTTTGAATTTTATTTCTTGCTTAATTGAGATGTCATATCTTAGAATAGCAAGAAACAATCATGTATAACATTATCCACAATGAAAGCTGAAATTAAAGAATTTTCAGCTGCAGTACAAAAGGTGGTCTGAATGATGAGTTTTTAGAATATTTGGGTATGAGGTGCTGCAAGTGAATCAATTTTGAGTAAACTATGAGTCAATAAGCTATAGGTTACACCAAAAATCCAAAATTCATTACTAGACCAGATGTATAAATACAAAATATAATTTTATGAGAGACTTTAGTTACACGCAAGGAAGGTGAATCTTAAATACGTTATACGCATAAGATGATTGTAAATCAGTATAACCAAACATATTCCTAGAGATGTATGCTTTGGACATACAAAGACTCAAGGATTGCATAGATGTTAATGTATTTAAGTTATTTGTTGTTTTGTTCAACAAAGTTTATTTTGTTATTAATACCAAAACATGGTGTTTGTTTTGTACTTATATGAGTGTAAATGTTTAGTACATTTACTGTTATTATATTGTGAAAGCATGTTGGACAGAAAGAAGATTGACCTTTTCATATAGATAATCGCATTTATTTGTCTATATGATAAATAAAGATGAGACTGTTTTAAGCAAATTATCTGTATGATAATAGAGAGAGTTCATTCTTAAAACGAGATAGTTGTCTCATTTTAGGAAATGAGATTCGAATATAATAATGATGATATTAAAAGTGGCAAATTATATGTAATTATACCTATATCTGTCTAAGTCACCAGATGTGAGTTCTGAATTGAGCTAAGTAGATGAGAGAACTTAAGTTAGACATTAAGTTGTCTAAACTATCATATGCATAGTATTTATAAAACAAAAATATATTTTTGATAGACATGCACTCCTTGGAAAAAGGAAAGAACACTATGACATGTGTTTCATACCACATGTGCGAAGTTTGACCAAAGGGAGGACAAAAGTTAATGATTTCAATTTTTGAAAATATGAGACCCTTGAGAACTATGGTTCTCAAATTTACTAACCTTATGACTTTAGGCTAGTTCCTAAGATATAATTCAATGTTTGCTATCTTAGAGTGTTACTAGAAAATCATGAGTGATTTGATCATATAGGACACCTCTAGAAAAATGAGTTAGGTTATGATTGAGGGAACTAAGCAGAATGGAAGATTGCTCAGTGATTACTTTTTAATTTTTATGTTCATAGGTTGACCAATTATGTTTATGAGTGAACATAATTGTGAATATAAAATATTATGAGATCAAAAAAGAGACAAAGAAATGTGATAAGTAATTTAGATCCTGATTATGGAGGTTTTTATATAGGCAATTATACATAAAATATTTATTGGTTCTTTGTATGTTTTAATCCATATAGTTTTAGTTATGCTTGAGTCAATATTAATAATAACACAATTTGTATTTTTTTAAAATTAAATGGGTGTTTTGTTGTATTTTGAAAATAGTTTAATCAAAGATATAAATTTTTAAGCAAAAAAATAGAAAGTTTAGTGGTCAAAATAGAAAAATGGTGAAAGTTTAGTGATCAAAATAAAAAATTATATTATGCTGATGTGTCCATCCGATTCATTGTACTATGCTGACGTGATTGCTACGTGCTTCGATCCGGCAAAAAATCTAATAGGGTGTTATCCGATAAAATAATTTTCAAAATATAGTGATCAGTTGACAACTTTTTTTTCTAATTAGTAATCACTAGTACTAATTACCCTGCATCTAAACCATAATTAATTTATCACAAACCAACTATAATTGTCAAATTCTCATAAAATATAACATACAACCTTAAATCTAAATTGAATAACTTAGTTAAATCAATGAACTAAATAACATCAACTCAAGAACTCAACTGAATAATATTATAACATCAACCATATTCTACCCTGATGTCCAATTGTCAATAATAAAAATAATAAATTATTTAGCTCATTGTTCATGGTTGGAACTTCAAGTTCCAATTTCCATTCTAAGTTTATCATTTGCATCATTCATCAACATTCCAAACCACAAGCACAAATTATCATCAAGCAAATAATTCAAAGCATTGAGACTTGAGAAAGAAAGCAAGAAAGAAAAACAATGATTACACATTGACAAGTGAGATAGAAAAATAAAAAAGCAAGCAGACAATGGTGAAATTTTTGATAAAGTGAAAGAAAAAATTAAATGTCTAGCATCCAGGTCCAGACATAGGCAGTAGGCATTTGGAGGGCAGAACATGGCAGCCCAATCAGGTTGGACAATAGGCATCCTATGACAAAAACAATATAATGAGATGAAATACAATAAAGAAAAGAAGAGAAAAAAAAATACAATTAATTGTAATACCCTAGGAAACCCTATTTTGAATGCATGATTTAGTTCTCAATTTATGATTTGAAAGTATTGAAATGATATAAAATAATTTTAGAGATATAGTTAGAATGCAAATAAAATACTTCTCTGGAAATTGTCGGTGTCAAAAACACTGTCGAGAAAATAGCAGTCCGGGTAACAGTTGAATTTCTGATTCTGACTAGGGGGTAAAGGATAATATTAATGCATGTGTAATTATGGTAAAAAGAAAGAGATGAAAAATATTCAGGAACACTGAAAAAGTAAGTGATGGCAAAATCATAAATAAATAGAACTTTGAGGAATATAGTGGAAAGTGGTATGTCTGAATTTTAGAATGACTCTGAAACTATTTTTATAAATAAGTATAAATAAAAATAAGACTTTTGAATCCCTACTTTGAAATCCAATTCTCAACAGAATTGTCAGAATAAATTACTGAAGAAGTTGGGGTCAAAGTATGATTATTGGATAGTTTAATGACCAAAATGAAATTTGTCATTTTGACTTAATATTTAAGAATTGCCTTAACAAATTTTTGCCATCTTCTTCTTCCTTCCTTGTAGTGGATGAACCCCTCTTCACCATTCTTCCTTCATTTCCATACAAATTTCTTAAAGAAAAACCATAGAAAACTTAAAATCAAACCTTGTTCTTCCATTCTCCATCCATTTCTTTCATTGAATCACAAAGAAATTCAAGAAACTTTGGAAAGAAAATTTCGGGTGGATCTTCAAAGTGAGGTAACCAACTAGTTTGTTTGGTTTTATGGTTGATTTAGATGATGAATTAGATGGGTTTTGTGTTTGATTGCATCAATTGATGCATTTGAACACTTTTTCCTCATTTTCAAACCCTAGCCTAAGTTGTGTGATTTAGCTATTTGAATTAGAGTTGGTTTATGTTAATTAAGCTTATATTATGTTAATTGGAGGCTAATGGATAATTAATTTATGGTTTATTTGCTATAGAAAATCAAGAACATCAAAGTTGCCAATTTTGCTTCCTTTGAAGAAATTAGTGGGAAATCAATTTTTCAAAGCAATTTGGAGTGTTAGGAGAGTTTAATATGCATCATTTATCATGTTCCAAGCATTGAAATTTGAATTGGAAACCTACCTCATTTTGGCCGAACCACTTTGGCACTATTCATCCTATGTATTTTGCTTTGTTTTCCTTTGAATTCCTTAGCCATTTTGATCCTTTGAATGTTGTTTAATGTTGTATATTTATTACCTATTGTGTTGCCTACAAAGTGATCTTGTTGTTGGATAATTGGGCAATGCCAAGTTTGCATCAAAATTGTTAGCCCTATTGGGCTTGATGTTGATTTTGATGATAACAAAACAATACAAAATGTGCTATTTGTGTTAACAATTTGTTTGAGTTGATTGAGGCATGAGAAATCATGACTATTGTTCAAACTATAGGATTAACATATTTTAAGGAAGTTATTAGAGTGCACATGCTTAGGGGGAGCATACTTGGAGAAGTGCAAGAAGATAATTCAAAATTGCTGAATTTCAGTGTGTCGCATGTGCGACAAGTGAAAGTTGCTGGTGCGATAAGTGAAAGTCGCAGGCGCGACATGGGTAGTCATAGGCGTGACATTTATTCAAGAAGAGCTTAGTAGATCCAGTAGTCTTAAACCAAAACCGAGCATGAAGTCGCAGGCGCAACGCTAGGATCAAGTTTGGTTACAGGTGCGACAAAGTCAGTAGCAGCTTCGAAAAGCTTTCAGTTGCGGACGTGACACTTTCCAGTCACGGGCGCGAAATTAAAATGAGAATTTATCAAATCATCCAGTAGCTTCAATATGAATAGTGTCATTTAGTCGCGAGTGTGATATTATACCATCGTAGATGCGACCAGATAAATTTGCAGCATTATCCAAGTTCAGTCGCAGGCGTGAAGAAGCTCAACCTAGTTTGAATGCCGGATCTCGCAATGAGTCATGGGTGCGATAGTTTCAGTAGCGGGCGCGACTTGGTAAAATTTATATTTTTTGTTCTTCGAGCCAAAAAATGGAGAAGCTAGTCCCGGGCGCAACGCATGTAAGTCACAGGTGCGACTCGAGAAATTCAAAGGCACGAATCGAAAAACTAATAGATTTGCACATAGTCTAGAGTGATGCCAAATTCTGTATAAATTGAGAGAAGTTATTAGGACAAACCATATATGGATGGAAATATATGGATATCTAGTTTTAGGAACAAAAATCGAATTGAGCATTGGACATTGAAAAATAAAGATATGAATTTTTGAAGAAATTATGCTCAAGCTGGCAGACTAGGACATAATAGATAGTGCAAATTGAAAATATTTCTGGAAATAATATAAGAATAATTTGAGCATGAAATTTTACATTATTTAATATCTAGATGTATAGTTTCATATGGAAAAAGAATCAAGTTATTTCGATCTCTATAGAAGGATAAATTGAAGAATAAGTGAAGCATGCTCAAATTGTCTTATAAATTAGAGTAATAAAATATTATGATTTTTTTAGGACATAAAGATGGACTATTTTGGAGTTGAGTTAAACTAAAAAATTGTATTATATATCTCAAAGTTTCTAACACAAAAAACGGTGCATGATTTGGAGTTGTATAACTCAAGATATGATAAAAATAATTTACTGCTCTAACAGATATATTTTAGTTTTTAATGATCATAACAACTATATTTAATGTTGGGCTATAAATACAAGTTGATTTGAAGCTTAAGAAGGTTAGAAAACAAGAAAACAACAATTGAAATCATTGATTTAAGCTTTTGTGTTAAAATCATTCTTGTTTATGGATTAGAGAGCTTATATTTGTAAAGCATCAATTTGTGAGCTTTAAATTGTAAAATCCTTGAGTTCATTAAGACTCATTGATTATTTGAGAGTTGGGTACACTCTAGGGAAATTCTTTCTCTTCTTCATTTGTATTTCTATTGGATTTGAGTGTGAGCCATTGAAAACACTTGTAAAGGTTTTAGTGTGAGCCTTGAAAACACTTATAAAGGTTTGAGTGTGAACCCGTAAAACACTTGGGTTTGATCTCGCACCCGTAAAAGGATTAAAGTAACATACTCAAGTGTGATCTTGAGGAGTGGACGTAGGCAAGGGTTGGACGAACCACTATAAATCCTTGTGTTCTTTCTTCTTCCCTTTCCTTCCTTCTCTTTGTAAATTTTTATTTGGTGATAATTCTGCAAACAACCAATTCACCCCCCTTTCTTGGTTGCCAAAGGGACTAACAATTAGTATCAGAGCTTTGTTTCCACTTTTTAAAAGATTTAACCATCTTGGAACAAAAATCAAAATGGAAACTTCAAGAGCAAGCTTTGTTGAAGGAGGTTCAACCATTAGACCACCCTATTTTGATGGCACCGACTACCTATATTGGAAGAATCGAATGGAAATTTTTATGGATAGTGATGGTATTGATTTATGGGATATGGTTGAAGAAGGGCATGGCATCCCCACTAAAATCATTGATGGCATTGAGGTGAAGAAGCCCAAGACCAAATGGATGGCCACCGAAAAGAAGGCTAATGGGAGAAACCAAAAAGAAATGTATACTCTCTATTGTACATTGAGTAGAGAAGAGTATGGAAAAATCTCTCATTGCATTTCCGCCAAGAAAATATGGGACACTCTTGAGACCACTCATGAAGGCACCAACCAAGTCAAGGGTAAGAAAATTCAACTTCTTACTTATGAATATGAATTGTTCAAAATGGAGCTAAATGAGAAGGTTTCGGAAATGTACAATCACCTCATGGTGATTGTGAATGGGATGAGGAAGCTTGGGAAGGTATACTCCATAGAGGACATAAATTGCAAGATATTAAGAGTTATTCCTAAGAAGAATTGGGAAGCAAGAGTAGCTTCAATCGAAGAAGCAAATAATTTGAGCATCCTTCCAACCGATATTTTAATGGGTAAGTTACTCACTCATGAGATTACCCTATCTCAAGGAAATCATGAAGAAGAGAAGAGGTTGGTCTTCATTGCTTCAAAAGAAGTATCCTCAAGTGAAAGTGAAGATGAAGAGGATAAGGAAGAGGATGATGATGATGACATGGCTATTCTTACATTGAAGATAAGGAACTTAATCCTTAAAACAAGAAGCCATGTGAGAAGGATGTCAAGCAAAGAAGCAATCTAGTAAAGTGCTTCAAATGTGGCAAGCATGGTCACATTATACCTGATTGCCCAAAGCTAAAGAACAAGAAGAACTTCAAGAAAAAGGCTTTGGCGGTCACTTGGGATGACTCAAGTGAATCGGACGAGGATGATGAATATGCTAATCTATGCTTCATGGCATTTGAGGAGGATGCACCTTCAAATGAGGTAAATTTTTCTAACTCCTCTAATATTAATGATAATGATGCCATGCAATTGTTAGAATCTTTATTTTCTAAATATCAAAAATTGCATGACAAGAATGATGTT
>CANXYC012357021.1:0-80258 GCA_948193065.1 Aleurites moluccanus | reverse complement strand
AAATGCTAAATTGTTGCTTTAATGATCAAATTTGATGAAAATGGGTTCCTAATCAACTTTTGCAACACAAAAACCCAAGAAAAAAACAGCATGTTATACAACAAAAGATGAATAAAAAATAAAAATTTAACATTGAAACTTATTGCAACCATTGTTTTGAAAGAAAAGATTGAAAATTTATGGGAAACTGAATATTTTCTTGATTAATACCTTTGTAAGTTTTACTGGGTAATACCCAGAATATCCATGGCTTTGCTTAGCTCCCATTAACGATCTTCGATTTTATTGATTTTGCTTAGCCCCATGAATGATTTTCGATTTTATTGAACAAAAGTCTCCTGTGATCAATTGGAAAATTTTCATAGCGTTAACTTTCCTGTTTCTTTTTTCTTTTTTTCCTTGAAATTTATAAACGTTTCACGAGAATGAAAAATGAAACCAATCGAAACAATTATGAAGGTGTAATATGCCATCTCTAAATACCTCAGTTTTGATCTCACCTGAAGTTTATTTTCCTTTTCTCTATGAAATATTGATATGAAAGTGGCATACTGCATACATATTGTTCCATAATTATTAGTAGTATTATGTCCAAATAATGTAGAAAATAAGTATACATAGGTTGTTTTGTTTTCTTTCGCATTAGAGAGTTTTTATATTACAATATTCCAACTGAACTATTAGATTGAAGTGATATATAAGTTTTAACATTGTATTTCTTCATGAGAATTATTGTTTATTAAATAAGGAATTGAAAATAAATTAATAAAATTAAGGAAGTTATTAAGTGAATTGCAATGAAAGAAGAAGAAAAAAAAAATTTAAATAAAAACATGCTCGCCACAATTTTAAGTGGATCTACAAAGATTTTGTTGCAAATTTTATTTACTTATACTTTTATAATTTCATTTTTTTTTTTCAAATATATTACTTAAATAAAATTATTGCAGTTGAATTTTTTTTTAAATTTAGAATTTAGTTTTAATCTTAAAATTTACAGGGATTTGATTTCAAATTATATGGATTTGCATTGTTCTTTACATTTATTTTTTGGGCTCAAATGAAAAAAAAATCTTACTCCTCTTACTGGTGAATTTATAGTTAGTTGTCACACTCAAAACCACAGATGGTCTTTTTCACAAAATTATCATTAAATTATAATTCAATCCATAATTATATCACTGCTAATCCAAAATAAAAAAATAAAAAAATTCATCTTTTCAAGAGCACTAATTAATCTCTCAACACTACACTATACTCTCAGTAAACACTACCCACCATTGAATTCTCAATGCTCTTCCCATGAAGTCTTCCATGGCGACACTTTATCAATCTCCAAGTTTCCTTGCTCTTTTTTCTCGTAAAATCTTCTCGAATAGAGAAGAATACAAGATAAATTGGAATACCCAAAATCAGCATTACCCACCTCAAAGACATTTCAGAATTTGTGTCTGTGAAGCTAAGAAATCAAGGTTCATGTTTTTGGTTATTGTTTTTTCAATTATTTGATTCGTGGGTTGCTTTGCTTTTTTTTTTTTTTGGGGGTTTGTTTATTTCTTGTACTGGGTTCGTGAATTTAGGGGCAGGAGAAAGGTGAAAAACAATGTAGAGCTTTGTAATGATATTCGAGAATTTGTTGCTGCTGCTGGACTTCCAGAGGGTCATGTCCCTTCAATGAAGGAGCTTTCTAATCATGGAAGGTTGGTTGGGCTTGTATTTGTTTCTTTAATTTCATTTCTGATTCTTATGTGGCTAACCCTAATTCAATTTGGTTATATTTCCTCGTATATTTCATTTTCTGTTGTGCAATAGAACCAATTCTTTCATATGTAAAGAAATTATTAATTTTTTGTTTCCTAACCCCCTTCAATTGGATAGAAAGAAAAGAGAAGAAAAAAAGAAAAAGAAAAATGAATGAGAAACAAACTGTACATGAAAAATGTGTTTCTCTCTTCAATAAATATTACTAAATTTGTCTTTTTAATTTATTTATTTTCTATTTTTCCAATGTTTCATAGAAATGATCTTGCACACCTTGTGAGGAGGAGAGGATATAAACTTATTAGAGATTTGCTTTCAAACTCCATAGAGGCAGAAACTGATGAGTCCAATCTAAAGAAAAGCTTAGCTGAAGGGCAGGGCACAAATAGTGATCCAGTAGATATACCAACAGGTCAATATATGTTCCTTTTATCTTGTTTGGATAGTTATTTTAAGTTCCATTTCTGTTGATAACCTCGTGTAACTTAGAAGGCCAGGATGAAAAGGCGGAGGATATTATTGAAGATAGCACTTTGTCAACTCAAGTTCCCATCAGCCGGGACCTTTTTGGTAGTGCAGGCATGAATCCTGAATGCAGCACTAGTGAACACAGTTGCGTACCTATAGAATCATTTATAAAGGATTTTACCTCTTTGACACCATCAAATAATGTAGGACTGCAGGATGAGGAGATTGAATATGCAGATGAAGGCGGTTCCTCTTCAAAACCCCATGATTATGTGAAACAACAGGACAGTAAGGTCTTAAGCATGGTAGAAGATAATTTCTCAAATGAAGTTTTGATCTTGGATAATTCTCATGGTAGCTTGAATGGGTACTGTGGTCTCAGCTCTGACACTGATACCTGCATGCCTGTAAAGTCTTCAGTCAATTTGTCCTTAGAAGAAAAGGCCTTAAAAAAAATCAAAAGTTCCTGATGAGAAGGACAACCATATGGCTGAAAACATTTCAATGCCTGCTGGAGTTTCAAACTTGGAATATCCTGCCAATGATATTAACATTGTTCCAGGTCTCAAGTTTGCTGATCATAGTTGCATTCCTGTGAATCTTGCAGCCAATTCTTCTTTGGAGGATAAGGTGGCGAAGTTTATACAAAATGGAGATTTGGATGCCATTGAAGGTAGATCAATTATTTTTCCTTCTTCTCTTCAGTAATTATTGTTGCCATATGGTACAAAGGGAGAGAGCACAATGTCTGTTCTTGATTGGAACCATATGTTCATTGTTGCAATAATCTGGTTGTCCAATTATACTATGATCAGGAAGTCTGAAATTGTCTAGTTGTTAGTCCTGCAAGTGTGGCTTATACTTATAGTATTTTTTTTGGTATATTTGATTTTTTTCACAAATTGTTTTGACTGATAATTTTCCGTTTACCTGATTGCCACAATTAGTGTTTTTCTGTTAACAAAATGTAGATTGGCATCTATATCTTCTACACAAAATACCTGGAAATTTCCAGTTATGCAATTATATTAGTTAGCAGTCAGCACTGAGCAGGCTTTGAGTTTTATTGGTTTCTGACGCTGATGCCCACCAATTGAAGTAGACTTAAATGATCTTTATTTATCTGGTGCCTTTGGAAATTGAAGTTGAGTATCTGGAGCTTCCTGATGATCAGATAATGTCTATGGCATGTTAGACGGGAGTACTGAAGAACATGAGGGAGTTGACCAATCAGAGAATGAGACTGAATTTCCGTCAAAGACCCCTTCTGAAGAGAACTTTGAACATGCAGTTGGCAGAAGTAATGCTGTTTTAGCATTGAACAGAAGTATGTCAATACCCAAGCACATTCTGCCTCCTGGGAGGTTAAACCACCCTGTTAGGTTGGTAAATTCTCAAAATGTCAAATCTCTAGCTTTGGTTTATTTTCGTGGCTTATGCCTTAAGGTTCAGAGTTGCTTAAATTACTTTTGCATGGTTGAATTTGATACATGAAGTGTGGTCAAGTGGCACTTTCTTTTTATTTCTACCATTATCCAATTTTAGTTGTATCATGATTTAAGGCATGCTTCTACTTATGTTTTTTCCAATGGCCACACCAACTTACCCCTGAATTGTTACCCATCCAGTTCATTGAGAAGCTTTTCAGATTGTGATTTTGTTGTTTTTCCCCCATATCAAATGATTAGCGCTCTGTTTGAGCAACAAGAAGACTGTGGGCCATAAGAAATTTGGAGAGTTATGCTTATTTGTTTTATTGAAATATTTCAAATTTTCTATTTTTCCTCTTGTTTTTGGTTTTAAGGACCAATGGGAGTGAGAAATCCAATTTTGTAATTTTTGTTACTTTTCTTGGCACATAAATTGTTCCTTTTTCCCCTTCCCATCTAACCATATCTTTTTTTCTTTCTTTTAAATATTTGTAGGAATGATGGGTTGCCAGCTGAAGGTCTAGCCAGTTCTAATCACAACAAGGATTTGGATGTTGATGTGGTTCTGATTTATTATTGTTCATTATGAAAGCTTCACTTACTGCTGCTTGCCTGCTTGTATGACTTTTAATGTATTGGCTTCCATACTCTTGTGATACAGACCAGCAAAAGGGAGAATCAGATTGAGATTGATCATCTCAAATTCATGCTGGTATATATATATATAGACATTTTGTTAAACCTGCATGTCTTCTAGTTCTGCGATGATGGAGCTTTGTGTTGTTTGCTAACTTGTTGGATTGTCTGGTTGCTTAGCATCAAAAGGAGTTGGAACTATCCCGCTTGAAGGAACAAATTGAGAAGGAAAAGGTGTATAAGCTAATGTAGCCTTGAGAACAAATCTTACATGCATGGCACTTTTTAACAAAGCATGGAAGGAACTATTCCGATCATAAAGCATTTTCTTAGCATTGTTTAACATGTTCTGGTTGTTCAAATTTTTTTAGGGTAATATTTAAAATTCCAAGTTTGGTTTTATTTGCATATCTTGACAATTGCTTCAAGTATAACATTTTTAGCTCTTTATTCCTAAAATATAATTTCACAATACCTTAATTATTTTGCCTTTAATTGTTGACTGCAGCTTGCTTTGTCTGATTTGCAAACGAAGGCTGAAACAGAAATTAGCAAAGCCCAAAAAATGATCTCAGAAAAAGATTCTGAATCATTTGCTGCTGAAGAGAGTCTTTCTGGATTAGTGGAGGTATTCCATTGAGAATTTTTGTTTTTCAACTTTTTTTTTCTGGGTTTAGTACCATTTTATGGCTGCTGACAAGGTGTAATGTTTTTTTCAGGTTAAGATCCAATACAGTGGGAATGGCCAAATTGTGGAGGTGTCAGGTAGCTTCAATGGCTGGCATGAACAGATTAAAATGGATCCTCAGCCATCTTCTAGTGTTGCAGATACTGGATCAAGGTTTTTAATGTCTTCTCTTGTTAAACATTGCCTGCATAATCAAACACAATTTCCTTGCTTGTCATCATTTCAGGGTGATTAACGTTTGGTTACCTCTGTTCAGGAATTTCAACCTGTTGCATTGTGCTGAGTGTTCTTTATTAACATCTTTATACAATCTAATCTTTTCATTCCTTGGAAGTCATTTTTTATGCTTAATAGCATAAAGTTATCTAATTCATTTTGTTTCAGCTTGAATCACTTTTTTTCTTGGCATAAGATCTTCCACTCATTATGAAATATCTGTGGCAAGGCAACTTGTTGAGTTTCTGGGATGCTGCTGTAGAACACAAAATAAACAGCATAAGCGGGGTTTCAATTTTCTTGTTTGGAGATCTTGATGCTATATTGGGTAGATGAGAAGATAAGTGTCCCAGAAGAACTTGCCCCTAGAACATAACTGTTAGTGGAGAGAGCTCAAGACTTTATCTATCCACATCTAATTCCCTGTATAACTGATTTGGGACATTAGAACTTTATGCTAACTTCTAATAAAATATGGGGGCCTCTTAGCCATCCCTGCTACACAGTTTCTGCCCTCTTAAGATAGGGTTAAATTGAGGCTTTGTTTTTTCTTATTTATTCTTCTTGCGCCTTGTCAATTTGTGTGCTGGTAAAGTCACTGTTTTAGTTGCATGATATATTTTTAAATTGCCTGATAGAAAGGCTACTACATATGCCAAAATAAAACAATTATCAATTTTGATGCAGTGTATCCTTAACATTAAGCTCAGGTGTGATTTGGTCATCACTGAAATTCTATTACAATCAATTTGTTAGTCTTCAATAAGGATCCTCAGCTCTGTACAAAATTAACACGTTTAATCTCCTGGGCCAAAGTGTAGAATACATAGGTTCTGAACCATTACGAATGCAACCATTGCTATGATAAATTTGTGGCTGCCATGGGATTGATTTTTAAAATGCATCTTGTGCTGATGTTAGAACAATTGTTTAATTTATTAACTTCAAATTCTGATCTCTGAATATGCCAATTAAATATGGGACCTTTCAAGTTCTGTTTGTTGTTGCAACTATTTGTCTTTTCTCGCACTGTCATGCAATATGAATCTTCACCTTTTTTCTTTTGGCCTTTAAGATCAGTGGTCTAAAATTTTCTTTAAAATGGTAAGGAATAAACTCACTCTTGTGACATGTTTTTCCAGGAAATCCAAACTTTGGTCAACAATACTGTGGCTGTATCCCGGTAAATATGAGGTGTGAAACTGTGAACATCCACCGCCAAATAATGCTACAGCCCATTTTTTTTATATTTATATTTGAAAATTTTAACATTTTATATATGAGCTCATGGAATCAGTTTGCTTTTATGAAAACTGCTTGGTTACTTGCTACTGCTGTCAAAAACCAAACATCCATAAATCAGGTGGAACTAGGTCTACCTTAGAGATTGTAAGAGCTGTGGAACCTAAAATTCATATCATAATACTTGAAGTTGATATTCCTCATGAAATTGGTCCTATGTTAATCAACATCAGAAAATTTTATTTGTAGAAAAGAAAGAAGAGATGCTTGAATTATGGATGAAGCATTTTGCTGTCTTTTCTTCTGTTCTTTTGTCTATTCTTTCTGTCAATGAGATGCTATAGAATCATCCAATCTATACCTATAGATACACGTGTTTCACCTTCTATAACTACTCTCTAAATTTGACATATTACTATTGCAGATAAAATTCATTGTTGACGGCCATTGGACAATTGATCCTGAAAGAGAGTCTGTTTCCAAGGGTGGAATTTCTAACAACATTCTCCGAGTTGTTGGATAAACATTTTTTGGGTCTTTAGGCATGAAACACATTATAGTCATCCGCTTAACCTTAAGGTAAATGAAGTATTTACTTCTTAGTGACTAAAATTATGTAGAAAATTTATGTGTTTGTGTTGGAACTGCTGCTTCTATATTTCAGCAACATCTCGGTGTCTCAGTAACAAAAGAATTACCATGATTCAATTTTGTACCAATCAGAATAGTTTTAGCAGGAAACTGTGTTGTGGGTATTCTTTCTATTAACCTTCCATTTATAGAGAGGTGTGTTAAACATAGCTATTAGAAATTGTATTGATTTCAGAATTTGTTCCTTGTATTTTCTGCAATATCTTGAGCTTACTTTTCTTGAATTGTTGTTTGCAGCATTGAGCATTGATAAAGCGGTTTGAATTTGAGTACCATCAAATGGGAGAAAAATTGGTCAAACCTTGGAGCCTGTATAGACAAAAGAAAAATTAGGCGTGCAAGATTTTTTGCAGCTTCTGGATTATTGCTGGTACTACACTACTTACTGTGCAAATAAAGTTGACCTTTGGTCAGTATATGAAAAGTTTCATATTCAAAGATTTAGCCCTGCAATCCACGGCTTCCAAAAGTTGGCTAGCTGTGAGGCTTGCATGGAGAGAGATAAGAATTGATGCACCACACAAGGAGCATTGCAATTTGATGAATAAGGGCTGTTCATATGTAGCTGAAATGATTATGTAAATTTTGAATTAGCAAGAATCAGTGACTGGAGCTTATATCTTTCGAATTCTTTGTTTGATTCTGGCATTAGCAAATTTCTTGTTTTTTAAGTAGAGCTTGCTGAAGGAAGAATCCTGCGTAGCTTTCAACCTCTATTATTTATGCTCGCCAATTTAGAAAATTAGCTAATAAAAATTTATTGATTACATTTCTTGAGTGAGAATTTGTAATTTAATTAGCATTAAGCTATGTGAGAATCATTTATGACTCCAAAACTCTTTTTCTAGTTTGAAGACTGGCCAAAACACATTGGATTGGATTGGTAGTGTTGGAAACAATTAAAATCAGTCTCAGAATGAGTAATTAGTTAGTAATAATCTAATGGAGATTATTTGTTTCGAGGTTGATTAGTTTGTAATATAGTAATTAAATGTCTATCATATAAAGTAGATGCGAGAGGATAATAATGATATTAATTGTAAGGAAATTGTCTAATAATTGAATAGTTCAGTAATTCAGTACTCGACTATTTATTATTAGGCTAAATCTGTAGTCCTATTATACCATTATTATTATTATTATTATCGATTCAAGTATTTTTTTTTTTAAATGTTGCTATGGGTCACACAAATTTTGCTTGAGCTGGAAAGCCTGAATACTGAATAGTAATTTATCCAAGAAAAAGCCAGTTGGTGAGAGCGTGTTGTCACTAAGTGGAAGTGGAACGGTTCACGTTAATAGACAGGCGTGTCCAAAGCCTTACCTTTTCTTACTCGATGCTCTAGCTCTTTTTTTTTTTTTTTTTTTTTTGGGCCGGGACGCCCGTCCAGTTTCCTCGACTAATTTTGGTCGGACCCTTTTATGGGATATCGCTCCCAACTGCCTTGTTTACGTTCTGCAGTTCCTTTACTCTCTTCTACCATCTTCTTTTCAGCATAGTATAGCTTCTGTTCTCTCTTACACAAAACAAAAAAACAATGGCGATAAGAAGTGCTTCGTTAGCTTATCCTTTAAAGAACTCTTCTCCACTTCTTCTGTCTTCTTCTTCTTCTTCATTTCCTAGTGCTTCTTCATCTTTCATTAGAAGCCTTCTAATTGAGTCTCCTTGTGCATTGTCTGCTTCAAGAAGAAGGAGAAAATGTCTCTTTCAATCTTTTTCTATCAAGAATGAAGTTATTAAAGCTGTTGATGGGATTGAAGAAGTGGAAGTAGTAGAAGAACAATTCAAGGAGCCTACAGAGACATTACTATACTCTTTCACCCGTCTTTACTGCTTGTGGCTGCTCTTTCTGGGGGTAAAATTGATAAATGTACATTCTTGTATTTTGGGGTTTTGATTACCTATCTCGGGAATTTAATTACTATCAAATTTCAAGGTGAAAGCTTCCTATTTTGTTGAATTGGATTGAAGTTTTATTAATTTCTATTTGGCTATTATTGTCCTTTTAGATTTTAAGATTCATTGTATTGGAAAGTCTGGTTAATTTTTAGACGCTAGAGCTTTTGGGATTTAGAGAATGAAAAGAGCATGTTTGATGAAATGCTTCGGAGTATTTGAAGCATTTTAAAGTATCAGAGTGAAAATTTTAACAAAAAATAGAAAATTATTATTATCTGAAAGTTCAAGATACGTAGATTTTAGAATTCAGGGTGAAAATTTTAACAGAAGTAAAGATGCAGAATTTCCAGAGCAGCATACAAGTTGGTGTTTATGGTTTTTCCTTGAATGGATATAAATTGTAGGACAGTACAGCTTTTTGATATGCTTGAAATTCCATTTACAAGAGCAATCATATGTACGAAACATTAATTGTAGGACATAGTACAGCTTTTTGATATGCTTGAAATTCCATTTACAAGAGCAATCATATGTACGAAACATTGGCTCCTATAAATAAAGTTTTATTTTTCTTCATTCAATTGTGGCATTAAGCAAGTTTGAGAGTTTCTTATAGTTTTTGGCTGTTTATTTTAAGCTACCTGTTGCTTATTACACAATCATTGGCCTGCAAGGCATTGCTTGCCTATTTCTACATGCACTGCTACTCAGCTACATAGTTATTTTGTCTTCACCTTAACTTGATATTTATATGTATTCATTTCTTTCTTTCTTTATTTTTTAATACTTATTTACAATAATATGTGAATTTTAGCTGGTACTGTGAGGTATCTCTTTGGGCCTTTTGTGGAGCTTGTGAAATCATGGAATCTTCCAAACTGGCTTGTGCATTGGGGTCATCGGCAACATGGTATAATTCCTTCTTTGATTTTGCCTCTTAATAGATGTTTAATTTCTATATTAATCACCATCAAGTTTCTTTTTTCAAGTATTGTTTCCCATAATACATTTTTGTACTTATTAGGCCGTTGTGCTCTTTGCAATGGGAGGTTATGGAACATACTTGGGATTTCGAATCCTTTTTTCTGACAATGTGATAATGTTTGTAGATCATTGCAAAATATTTTACTTGTGTTACAGAAAAATGTTGTTTTTTTTCAACCTTGATATGCTATGATTCAGGAAGAGAAGGCCAAGGCTAAAGATTTGCACCCAAAGCTTCTAGGTGGAATGTTTTTCTTCTTTGCTCTTGGAGCAACTGGTGGAATAACATCTTTACTCACTTCAGATAAACCAATCTTTGAGAGGTACTCCTATTTATATCTACTTGGATTTTTCACAATCAATAAGCATATATAGAGGAAAATATACTTTCATTCACTTGAGGCCTGATCCTTAACAATCAAGTCCATAATAATTTAACAAATATAGCTTCTTCTTCTTCTGCTAATTTTTCCAACATTCTAAAAGTGCATAGAGAAAGGGACTAGACATTCATTACGTTCACTTGGAATTATCTCATGAGCGAACGAGGCCCACCCCAGTTAATGTGTTAACTACCATTTACCTTACATTTGTTGATTAACAATTAACAGAATGCTGATTATATTTATATTTATATCTATGCAGTCCTCATGCTGTTACTGGTTTTATTGGGCTTGCTCTGTTGACCATTCAGACTATTTTACCAGCATTATTTGAGGTAACAACTGAAGTTTTTTATTTCTCCTAAAATTAACAAGAACATTAGCAATTCATGACCTCATATTCTTTCAATTTGTTCCTGGTATTTATCAAATTTGTCACTTGCCAATTCCCACTCTGATTCAAATTTGTCACTCGCCAATTCCCACTCTGATTTTAATCATATACAGGGAAATCCCGGACTGCCAGATGTTCATGGGATCTTGGGAAGTAGTATTATGACACTCTTTCTTCTCCGTGCTGCCCTTGGAGTTCAACTTGGTCTAAGTTACTAATCATGTAACTTTATACATTCATGGACCCCAACCCTTGAAATTTTTTTGTGATTCAGCTTTTGCTGTTCCTGTATATTCTTTCTGGACAATAATATAAGATATTAAAAAGACAAAAAAGTGCAAACATTTGGGAAGAACAGAAAAGAGAAAAGTTGGCAAATTGCAGCTGAAATATGATTATAGTATCTCTTTTTAATATTTCTAGCATTACTGATGGTGAGATTCATAGAATGTAATAACCTGTGGATGCGGATATTGGAAGCAACAAAATGTTACTCTTATAGATAGGAAGCTGTTAAAAAAAAAAAAAACTTTATGCTTCAAATGGGGGAGAAAGGGAAGTTGGGATTCAAATCCTAATCACTTGTTACACTACAACTTACGCATATAAACTATAATAAGTTAACTAATAAACCATTTGCGCATATATATAATTTTTTACTATTTCTTGTAACATTTAATTATAATTTTTGTTTCTACATAATTATGTCAATAACTTTTTTTTAATCAGCAGTTAAAAATTTTAAAAAAATTAATAAAATTTTAATTTAATGATATTACAGTAGTCTCTAAAATTGTGAATTTTTTTTTCTTTTTTTTGGTTTAAATTTTAGTTTAAACCCCATAGGAATCAAATTAACCAAAAAGAATTTAGAAAAAAAAAAATGACTATTTAGAAAAAATAGTCTATCTTTACAAATAACAAAATTTTATTTTCTTTAATTATAAAAAAAAATGAAAAAATAACTAAAAAGGAAGATGGCTCCCACTTTCCCTACCATGTGGAGGCCCCACTGAAAAAACCAATTAAGGCAAGATCCGATCTAGGGTAGTGGAGTGGAGCTCCACTACTGGATCCTTCAAGGATCCACCTCATGTGCGGGTGTGAATGGGCCCTACCTACTCACCCTCCCAGACCAACCAACCATTGAAAGGTGGTAGTTGCAGAGACTCTTATTTTCCACAAACACCATCAAAACACTCACTTTATCTAAACCATCAATTCTTATCAAATCAGCATGGTCCCATACATTGGACGGCTTATAAGGAGCCCAACAATAAGCAAATTTCACAAGATCAGAATGCATAGCCTCTAAATAGCGGAAAACAATAAAGAAGAGAAGCGAAAAGCGCGGGGAAGCAAGCGAGAGTTTGAGAGAGACACCCAGAGCGAGTCAAACGACGCCGCGTCTCTCTGTAACTATATATATCACTTCTCACTTGTCTCTCTTTTCCCTTCCATTTTCTCTCTCTAGAGCTCTCTCTCTCTCTTTGTTTATATACAGGTATTTTTTTTTTTAATTTAATTTATTCTTTGACTTTGATTTATATATATATTTACGTTATAGATCTGTTATAAATCTTCGTTTAATTCGTTATAGATCTGTTATTTAGATTTGCTTTGGAAATGTTATTGGAAATGAAAATTGATTCCTGTTATTGGAAGTGTAGATACTAGACAACTCTAGTAACACTGAATCAAAGGCTCATGGTATAAATGATAGAATTTGGTTTAGTTTACCCCATTTCAAATGAATTTCATTAAATTTTGTGGAATTTATTTATGCCAAACAGGGCCTTAAAGTTAATTTTTAATTTCCAATAGTATCATGATTTGTTTGTATGTTTGTGTATCTTATGTTACATTAATTGATCTTTTGGTATAGGAAATTGTAAGTGCAATGGAATATAGTGAATAAGCTGATAATTTGTACTCTTTTTTGATCAATGATATTGTTCAGTTCAGGTATGGAAACCTTCCTTTTCACCTCTGAGTCTGTCAATGAAGGGCACCCTGACAAGCTCTGTGACCAAGTATCAGATGCTATTCTTGATGCCTGCTTAGAACAAGACCCAGAAAGTAAAGTTGCTTGTGAGACATGTACAAAGACGAACATGGTCATGGTCTTTGGTGAGATTACTACTAAGGCTAAAGTTAACTATGAGAAAATAGTAAGAGATACTTGCAGAGGCATTGGATTCACATCACCTGATGTTGGTCTTGATGCCGATAACTGTAAGGTCCTAGTCAACATTGAGCAGCAGAGCCCTGATATTGCTCAAGGTGTTCATGGCCATCTTACCAAGAAACCTGAGGAAATTGGAGCTGGTGATCAAGGACACATGTTTGTTATGCCACTGATGAAACACCTGAGCTCATGCCACTAACTCATGTGCTTGCCACTAAGCTTGGTGCCAAGCTTACTGAGGTGAGAAAGAACAAGACTTGTCCGTGGTTGAGGCCTGATGGTAAGACCCAAGTTACTGTTGAGTATAGGAATGATGGTGGAGCCATGGTACCTGTTAAGGTTCACACTGTTCTTATTTCAACCCAACATGATGAGACTGTCACCAATGAGCAGATTGCAGCAGACTTGAAAGAGCATGTAATTAGGCCTGTTATTCCAGCTCAATATCTTGATGACAAGACTATCTTCCACCTTAACCCTTCGGGCCGGTTTGTCATTGGAGGACCCCATGGAGATGCAGGACTTACTGGGAGAAAGATTATCATCGACACCTATGGTGGATGGGGAGCTCATGGTGGAGGTGCTTTCTCAGGGAAGGATCCTACTAAGGTAGACAGAAGTGGTGCATATATTGTTAGACAGGCAGCAAAGAGTGTGGTTGCCTCAGGGCTTGCCAGGCGTTGCATTGTGCAGGTTTCTTATGCAATTGGTGTGCCAGAACCATTGTCAGTCTTTGTGGACACTTACAAGACCGGAAAGATTCCAGACAAAGATATTTTGGCATTGATTAGGGAGAACTTTGATTTCAGGCCTGGAATGATGGCTATCAATCTTGACTTGAAGAGAGGAGGCAACTTCAGGTTCCAGAAGACTGCTGCTTATGGTCATTTTGGTCGGGATGACCGAGATTTTACTTGGGAGACTGTGAAGCTCCTGAAACCCAAGGCTTGAGTCTTCTGGGTTTGGCTTTATATATTCTTTGGCAGTGGTTATTATCGTAGCTAATACTCTGCTGGTGAGAGGGAGAATAAAAGAGCTTCAGCACATGCATCTGATATTGCACCAAACAAAAATTTCAAGACCCAAATGAGAAGTGGGGTTCAGGATCTGTGCTTTAAGTTGAGTTGGTAATTTGGTTAGGAATGGCTAGTGACTGCATTATTTCTTTTTTCACATTTATCTTTGTCAATCTTCACAAAATTAACCACTTTGGTTAATGAAAATTCTATCATGTCATTTGTCTGAAACTATAATTTGATTGGATTGGTTTTGAAAACATATAATTTGTTTCAGTTTACTAGTGTTGATACCTCCAAAGTTGATTACCCTGACAAAATTTCATATTACCATCACATAGCAAGTACACATGTACAACTATCAAGAAGCAGTAATATTGGTAAAAGAGATAATTATATTGCAATGCTTAAGCAGGGTTGTGTTTTTACATAATTTGGTAATTGCAGGATATGCTCTCGTCAAATTATCCCTGCATATACAACGTCAATAATAAAAGAATCCTGAGACAAAGGTTTCAGGAATGCAACCACAAGCGATCATGCAGCCTCTCTTCTCCAGCACCAAACATCTCATCAACCCTTTCACCATCGCGATAAAAATGAAACGTGGGTGTGTAACGAATATGCAGAGTTGTTTCTGGGCATTCATCAATATCTGCATATACAAAAGAAAGCTTGGGGAAGTTGTTGCTCAGCTGGCAAAATGCAGGGAGGATCTGGCTACACACCCGACACCTGAAAAGATGATACAAAGACTATCAATTAACAAGAGAACCAGGAAGATACAATAAAATCCTATGAGTTTTCATAGAATTTTCATTTACACCAATGTATAAATTTGTAAATGAAATCTATAAAATTTCATACAACTCGTTTATATCAAACCAGTTGAGATTTTAAATTAAAAGTTTCTGAGAGCATATGCCATTCCCAATTCTCAAACAGGATTTTTATCGAACATCTTGTGTGCATATATAACACCAACATTACAAATTTCAAAAGAACAAATGAAAAACACATACCATGAGGCGCCATAGTTGATTACTGCCTGCTAACATCAAATAGAAAAACAAGTGAAAAACCCAAATGAGAAAACGAGCTAAAGAGCTATTAAAGAAACAGCGAAAGAAAATGATGAAGAGAAAATAATAATTACAGGCGTCTTGGAAGCTTTAATATCACCAAGAATTTCAAGGAGACTTTGATCGCTAGAAGCACTTTTTAGGTTGCCATGGCGATTCACTGGCAGCTCTAGACCCGTCCCTTCTAATCCCTTCTTTGAGCTCTCGTCCATTTCTTTCTACTTGTACTTTCACACTCTTTTGGGCTGTGCTGATTTAGGATAGGAGCCTTTTCGAGTGGAAATAGTCATGCAAACGACATTAAAAGCCAAGACTTTGTCTTTTCCTACGCCAAAATAGGAGCTTCATGTCACATTTTAGTTTGGATCATTGAGTTGAGAATAAAATATTAAAATATGAGTTAAAATTAGTAAAAACAGGATGTAGTTTTGAATTAAAGATTTGAGATTTATATATAACAAGGTCTCGAGTTTGAATTTTAATAAGATTATAATAAATTTATAGTAAGTTTGGGATTGAATTTAAAATTATTTTTCAACATTTTCTACAATTTTTTAATTATTTTTTGTAAAAAATGATTTTTCTTTTTTATGAAAAGTAGCAAAGAGCTCTTGAAATTGAGTAAACATAAAACGGATAATTCATAAAGAACTGTTTAGATTGTTCAACACTAAAAGACTTGAATAAAGCTGCATTTTTTTTTCCAGCTCTTGCCTAAAAATAGATACAAAGTCCTTTAAACTAATTATTTCAATGGCTATGTTTCTCTTCCGAGTTATAAAGGACTTTGTGTAGTTAGCGCAGTGATTCTCTCTCTCTATCTTCTTTCTATACTTTTTCACCCCTTGTCGATTGGAAACGCCACTAATCTTCCCATTCAGCTTAGAATGATTGCAAGGCAACCTCCTGCTCCATGTATGTTGCAGAAGTACAAACTATTCAACATGTTATTACGTTCTGAAGCTTCATAGGCAACAAAACATAGATAAGCAGATCCACACTAGTCAATTTCGGAAACTGCCCCTGGATGGAACTTCTTGCAAAATGCTTCTACAGCTGAATCAACCTTTGCTTGCTTCTACAACCAGTTTTATGAAGCACTTAAAGTTACACATTATTTATGGAATATTAATGATGAGTCCAATATAAATGGTGAAATTTACTCTTACCTTGCCTTTAAAACTAATAATCAGAGACTCATTCCTGGATTTGCGATAAACCCCTTCATATTGCAAAAGGAACATCAGAATGAGAAGACAACGATAGACATAAAACTTTTGAATGAGTCATGCTAACTGCTAAGTTCATAGAACCTTACCGATATTAAGATCAGGGAATTCAAGACACAGTTTTGACAGAGATTGAGCGATTTCCACCTGTATTTTGTGGAAGAAATAAATAAAAAATGTCATATTGTAAATAATAGAATATTAATGTCACATATATCTACATTACCATTCTAGTACTTTAATTGACATTAACTAATAAATGTTATAAAACTACAAGAACTCTAGCATATTTTATCAGTTTTACTTGATCATAGGTTGACTATTGAATAGTAGTTCTGGTGAACTAATAAGTTGACCAATATTACAGAGAATTACTTGAAAAGAGTTTATTCAAAATATACAGTCCTGATGCCTCACTATGAGCATGTCTTGTGAGAGTCCTAAAGAATTCATTTTTAAACCATTCTCCTATTCCAATATCAACAGTATTGCACATGGACCAAAAACTTTTGTGAGACAATATCATCATCTCAACAAATCCAGCAACTTATATTGGAAGGTAACAGTCGAGCATATTTGTGTTAGTGAACAAAACGCTTCAACATAACTAATCTAACTATACTCAAATGACACATACAGCAATTGTGGACGGTAAGGAAAAGTAGAACATCATTCAATTATGCAGAACCAAATAAATTAAATTGACAATTACTTCACTGGTAGTTATCATATGTGAGCAAGCAGCTTCAAATTTTACTACTGAATTCAGCATGTCATAGTTGAAGAGTCAGAACTGCAGAAGTATGAAATGGTAAATTATAATACGTACACTGGAAATATTTGTAGTCAAGCGTTTTGATATAAATGGTTCCATCATTGCCAGTAGGCCATATGATCTTGTTAATTCTGTCAAACATTCCCATTCCTTGTCCAGCTCAGCAATGTTTGTTGCAGCAAGAATGATTATGTTCTGGCATTTGATCTACAATAAGATGATCACTTGACAGTAATTCAAACTAGAACCTAAAAGAATAACATTAATTGCATTGCTTAAGAGGAAAGAGTAAAAATCACAGCATAAATAATAAGCTCTGTTCCCAAACACATACCATAGGAACTGGCAGCTTTTCATGATGCAACAAATCAGTGATACCTTCAGGCAATAAAGCCATCTGAAGAAAGGAATCCCAAGAATGACATCAAAATAAAGTTACATTAACTATATTACACGATGCACATACGCTGATTGGGTTGCATATTTAGTGCTAATTTCAGAAATGCACGACAAGAAAGAGAATTGGGAGTAACAATCAATGGTAGATAAGGAAGAGATAATGAAATCAATAAAACCTGAAAAGGAATATAAAAACCGTCCAACTGAAATGTAACTAAATAACCTAATCCAATGCATTGAACAAATTTGAAAGACAAGCATATACATCCTGACAAAAACATCCTTTATTCTTCAAGAATAAACATCATCCATTGTTAGCAACGTTCATAAAGCATGTAATATCTATTCCATCAGTATATCATATCAGAAAACAGAGAGGGAAGGAGAAGGTCTTTAATGGTATTAATCAATTAAAAAATATAAATTGAAGAAATTTTAATTTAGCTTTCCTTCTTGAGTTTGCATTTTCTTTCAGTAAAGACATCAATATCTAGATAATTATGGCATCTGTTGATTGGCTTGATTTTCAAATTAGAGTTGCAAACATCTGCCCTTTGTTGTATGAACCCAAGAAATTATTTGTCCAAGAGAGTAAACTTTGATTCTACAAAAATATATCATTTCCATCAATTTGCAGTCCTCCAATGTTAATGTATGCTTGCCTTCTCACAATAAGCATATACTATAACCGACTACTGTTTTTTCTTTCTACTAGTTGCAAAATACCACAATGATATAGACATCAAATTACCTCATTTCGATCACCAGTGCAATGATCACCTATAAGATGCCTAAGATATTCTTCAAATTCTTCATCAGGAGCCTACATTCAATACAATCAATTGGGATCTAGTTAGCAGACTATAACACAAATACTATGACTATCATATTAATAAACATTTGCAAGTCAAGAAGTTAGCAGAAACAGACTGGCACCTCTGTCCCTTTTTTTGTCATACATGGTCAATTTTTTTAATCAATAGTATATAAAGACAGTTCTGGAAATTAAGATACTTTTAATAAACCAGTAAATGAGACTGTCTACAGATTCAATGTAGCTAATCCATGGACTCTGATTTAGTCAGAAGAGCAAACGGTTCATTTCGGAATGAAAACACGCACCAGCCGGACCCCAAAGGCCTTTGCAACACCTGCTAAGGTAACATCACAATGCAATGGACCCACTCCTCCATAAATAAATACCTACAAGCATCGAGTACAGACCCTGTGAGGCAGCAGATATTAAAAACAGAAGGCAATTGTTTACTTTGCCACATCAGTTCGGACTTAGGATATCACTTTGCTACATCAGAAAAATAATAGAATAGCATTGTTTACCATATCATTGGTAGATTTCCGTCGCTCAACCTCTTCGGCCACAGAATCAATCTGATGCAATGAAAAAGTCATAAGAAATGGATTTAAAATGAAGATAATAATGAAATTGTTAGAGCTCTATATAAGACCCCAAATAAATCTACTAATATACACCAGGAACTCATCATTATATACAATCTTTCTGTACAGAATATAAATTCAGTTTTACCCAGTACATACAGCATACAAACAGGTGTAGAACTTAATCGTGTCAAGACTAACTATACTCGACACTTAATCATGTCAATACCAACTATACTTGACACTTAATTATGTCAACGCCAACTATACTGGATTATTTTCCTAGATAATACTCACATCATTCCGGACGACAGCAGTTTGTGATACTGACCAACCAATGGAATGGAGCTTTCTACACAATGAAGGTCCCAACTGATCCTCCACAGTGCCAAACCTGAGCTATGGAACAGATGGATAACTGGAAACTTCAGCAAAACAGCAAATAGCAGAAATATATAAGCATAATTAGGCTACAATGCAATATTGAGTAAAATTTAAAGAATTGTCATACTCCACATTCTAAAATTTAAAGAATTGTCATACTCCACATTCTCAGTGTTCTCATATTTCCCTGATTGAAAGATTGTAATATCAAACATTTCATATTATATTAGATAATGGGAAACTTTCTTTGGTCCCCCTTAACACAAGTGAACATTAAATGTTTGAGCACTAATGTCATGCATCATGACTCACTTAACTAGTTTGAAATGTTAATATATAGTCTATAAAAGGCCTCAAAGTATTTTGGAGTAATTATTGAGCCAATATGAACTCGACTTTGGAGAATCATATAATCAAGCCAAAAATAACAAATTAATGATAAAACTGCAAAGTAAAAGCAACCTTGAAAAGAGTATTGCTGTACTGTAAAGAATATTTTTTAACAATTCAACAAAGTCATATTGCAAATCGAACCAACCTCAATAGTTGCTTGAATTAATCGCAAAAAATATGGTAAAGGCTAAGAACTAAGGGCAATACGACAGCTAACTCAAAAGAATGGAAATTATAAACAAGAACCAATTAACAACGACGGACTTACAGAATCTCATCCCCCACAGCAATGGCTGAGGCAACAAGCATGCTGTTTTTATCTGGTTCCACAGTGTCTGGGCAATCATTAACAACAGGAAAATGCCCAGTGAGGGAAGAAGACAACTTTTTCACTCTTCCTGCTCTTTCTAATCTTCCATCGGAAAGCAAATAAGCGGGTTTAAATTTTTCTTTACAGCTGGAGTCATTGATACACAGCAATGAATTTGGTACTGTGTCATGTATGCTCCCTATTGAAGTATATCTGTGAAATAAAAATCAAATGAGTGTTGCAGACTATCAATGAAGAAGCGGAAAACTAGTTAGCATTTGGAAATGCACTATACATTAGTATAAAGGAGCAAACTAGAAAAATCAAGAAGCATAGCCTGCACAAAAGCAAAAAGCTAAAACAAAAAGCCTGACATTTCAAAGCCACAAGGAGGAATTACCCCTGATCATAAAGACTGCAGTACTGGACCTTGCAGGTCAAAATAAAGGCCCAAACATCCCTGCGAAAGAACATATAAGAATCACAAAAACTTTCCCAGCTTGAATTTGTAGCAATAACACTCAATCACCATAGAGATTTGTGAGAGTAAAACATAATGGAAGTATAGGCCAAACAGCTGGCATTACCAATCTAAGCATGGCATTTGGTGGCATATAGCACTGTTCTGGATTCCATCAAGAATTGTAGATGTGGGTTAATGACAAGCATAAGATTTAAATACTTGCAAAAAAACTAACAGGGATTTTTTTTTTGTTATAAATGGAATATGGAATATTCTTAAAAACAGGATTATAATTTTGTCCTTGCTGAACTTCTGACAGATGTTACCCAATGCTATTGGTTCGCCATAAAAGGGATTATAAATAAGGCCTGAAAAGACTATTTGCATTAACAACAATTAGTTGAGAGACTTTTCTTCTGATGTCAAGATCAGAAAAAATTTACAAGTAAAACAAATTGTAATGATGATTGTATTTTTAGGAGCACAAGAATAATGACAGAAGGATAAAATCACCCCCTAAATATTAAATATTACAATTATTATTCCAGATTACAAACATAGCCTGAAGCCTGCCTCTTGCCTCTTGCAATTTTAGAAATATTTAGCAATCTATGCAACAAGTTTGTGACAACAAGCTCCATTGGTGTGCCGGCTTTAAAGAAAAGGTCATATTAGGACATTTATAAGGAATTCAGTAATCATTAGCAAACATTAAGGGCCAAGAATCAACATTTATTTCCTGATTTTAGACAAAGATTGTTAATGTTGGTAAATTGACCAAAAATAAAAATAAGGAGCAGAAAAAAGAAAACGAATGATCAATTATACGAGATAATATGGTATGTGACTAGACCTGTAAGACCAATCCAAGATAGGATTTACTCTCATAAAAGGCGGCCAACCAGGCGAACTAGGGGAGAACTGATCTTGGCCTACCTGCAAAGATAAAGCACTTTGTTTTTACAGTCTCAAATATAAATCACTCTTCCAGAAAAGGATCTCATTGATGGAAAATTATGTAGCGAAGAGCATCCCCCCTCAAGATAAAGTATCAAGCATACCGCAGTAGGATCACCAATTCGAACACCAAGGAAAATAGCTCTGATAGGATTAGCCTTTAATAGATTTTCCAACCCAGATTTGAAATCTGAGCTAATGATATCCAGTTGCAAACCATAGCTGATCATATAAAGTAATTCAACTCTCAAAAACAAATAAAGAAATACATAAAGTAATGTCAGTAAAAACTAGATAATTCAACATCCAACATGCCTGAAATTAGAAGAGTTCACAAAATCTAACAGAATTGTTTTTAACAAACAATTCATCACTTGTGCAATCTATTTAGAAAAAATGGAATTAAAGAAAATAAAATGTTCTCACCTGGAGGCTGTATCATAAGTAAATGAATTTATTTCAGGGAAAGCAGAAGAACTTTCAAAATATATTGTTCGAATTGGGAAACTAGTCAGACACCCATTAGAACAGCTCAGTCCCCCTTTATGCAAAAAAAAGCCAGCCCTAAGCAGGTGCAGTAAAACCTACAAATCCAAGTTCATGATCACAATCAATAAGAGAGAAGATAATGGCAGGACTACTCAAGAAAAGGTAGATGAAAACCTACTGTTGAATCCTTTCCTCCATTGAAACTGAAGGAAACCTCTTCCATCCTGTTAGGGAAACAACTTCAGTGCTATACATCAATATGCTCGTTAGCAGTGGAAAAAAAAGACAAGCAAGGAACCATGGCACTTAATACAACAGGCAATAAGATTAACTATCCCCCACTTGGTATAACATATACAGACACATTAATTGCTTGGATATAAAGTTATAAATATATGTCAAATACAAATATCTCCTCTTTACTAAAAGTGACAAGATATTAGATACCTTGACTTCATTGTATGAGAATACAAAGAAAAAAATATACTCTCATAAAAAAAAAAAGTGATAGGATCTATTGGGTTCATGAGAATGTTAAAATGCAGTTGCACAGTTCACTATTCCATCATGGGAAACTTCACAAGAGAATGTACTCTGAAGAGTATACATATCCCACTGGACAACACATTTACATAATCCAAAGTTCATAGGCAATTTTTGAATTTTTCCACATTCTAAATTTTTCCAACAGTTCCCTTATGATATCATCAATATTAAACACAGGTAAACAATATTTATGAATTTTGAGGACATAAACCAATAACAAGACCATCACTATACATTTGGACATCGCAAAACCTACTTTCACTAGCATGATTAGTCAAATATTAAAAGAAAGATTTATTAGTGAATGACTTACGTTATTTGCCTATTAAGGCCCCAATTATCCTCTCATAAAGATTAACCATTCAATCTACTTAGAGATTCTATTTAATGCTTATTGTCAGAGAAAGAATTGGCATGGAAGAATATCTCCCAATACTTGTTACTTTTTTTTTTTTTGCCCATTTCACTGAAGCAGAAACATTTTGTCATGCCAATCTTTATCCTCCACTGCACCCACAAAAACAACCATTCTATTTTGCGATGCCCAAAATACCAACACCTCGCGGCAAAAACATTTAAATTAAGAATCCTACAAGAAACACGACAATCCAGACACGTACTGACAAGAAAAAAGTCAAAATCAATGTTTCATTAGATCCGGAAAGAATACCAACTTTCATGCAAAATTAATCCATTTTTCCTGATATATCAAATTCAAACAAAGAACCAACCCTCAAAAAAGATGCTCTTCTTCACTGATATTAATAGATTGAACCATTTGAAATTAACAAAGGTTTTCAGGTTATTAAAGACAAAAAGAATATTGAAACATCAGCATGCATTAATTTCATTTCACCTGCATAATTGGCAGCAAAAAGCATAGAAATAAAGGCACTTTAAATTTTATCAGAATTTTCCTTCAACTGAATTCAACCTAATATAAATATTTGTCTCAGCTTCAACAATTTCTTCAATTTCATATTGGTAAAATACAAAAAATATATATTCTATATTCCAACTTTTCCTTCTCGGTTCTCTTTGCTATCACAAGGAGTTCATCCTAACCTTTCTCCTTAAATTTCAAAACCAAGATTATTAATCACAATATAAATTAAAATTTCGTAAACTAAAATAATCAACAAAACCTAGAAAGGAGAAAAGGAAGAACTCACGAGTATAGAGCAAGAGCTCTTTGAATAACATAGATGGCGTTATTGTACTTGGTTTTGAGCCTTTTATCATCACTTTCTCTGATTGCCTTATCGATCTCCATGCACCCTAACCAACATTAGAAAAAATCACAAAATACAAACCAAGCAAATGGGGATTGATTAATTGATAAAAATTCGAACTTTTTTATAAAAACTAAACCAATAAGCTTCTTCAAATTGAATTTCAAGTAAATTAAGCAAACGGTTCTCATGAATTAATCAAAATTTGCTGATTTTATATCAAATTTGGAAATGAAATCACCTTCTGACTACACTGGGTTCCAAAGACAACAAAAAAGAATAATGCTTTTCTTTGTTTAAGCTTCTGGGTATTTGATGAAATGGAAGCAAATGAAAGAGAGCGATGTTTTGGACCTTATAAAGAGCAAAAGGCGTGTTCTCCATAGATTGTTTATCTAAAGAAACATAAAAATAAAATGGTGGTGGGGTTTTTTCTCTGTTTCCATGCTCATTTGCATAAACATTTGGCTATACACAAACGAAGTTCGCTCAAACGGAAATGTAACAGTAAAAAAGATCAATTTTTTCTTGGATTTTTCCACTCAATAAACAAAAAGCTTGGAAAATTCACATGACCTAATGAAGAATTGTTTGTCCATTTCAATTATCCAAAAAAAAAAGTAAAAAATAAAATATTTTATACTTTATTTGAATTACAACAAATAAAATAAGACGAGACTCATAGTACTGTTTGTCCATTTCAATTATCCAAAAAATAAAATATTTTATAGTATATACTTTATTTGAATTACAACAAATAAAATAAGACGAAGTTCACAGTATATTATACTTCATTTGAGTTATAATAAGTAAAATAAGAATCAATTCATTTCATAATTGAATTTTTATGGAATAAGATATTAATTAGCGAAGAGAAAAAAAATAGAAATCCAAATATTATCAAAGGCTCTCTATTTTGAATTGAATTTTAATTTTTATCAATACAAATTTTAGAACAAATTGTCTGTAATAAAAGGAAAAAATGAAAAATATGCTAATTTACATATAAAGTATGTATATTTTAATTTAATGATATAAAAATATATAGGATAAAAAAATATTATTAATATATTTTTATTGAACAATAATGATAAAAAATTATATTAAATATCTCATCACTCATCTATTTTAATACATAAAATAAATCTATACACTTAATATAAATAAAAAAATTTCTCATAATTTATTTATCTTTTATTGTTATTTTTTTCTTACTCTAATTGGAATAACATGTTGCCAAAGAAAAAAAATGGCATTCCAATTCTTATTCTACACTTCAAACCCCAAATGACCATCACTTTGCTTTAATTTTTTTTTTTTTAAAAAAAATTGTTCTAATATTTCAATGTTTATCATAATTAATCTTTTAATTCTTATTATTTCAAAAATAACATTATTAATCTCCAAACTTTAATTAATATTTTAATTCTTATAAAATTTTTACTTTATTTTAATTAATTTATAATATATTTTGATTTGAGTTATTTTATTATAAAATATTTTTCTATCAAAATCCTACAATTAATTAGTTTTATAAAAAATGTTACTTACGAAATATCAAGAAATAAAGTATTAGTTATGAAATATTCTACAAATATTATAGTAATTTATCATTTCTTTCTTCAATTATGGTTTTTTTTTATTAATTTAAAATTTATCAATATTTTTTTATATAAATCTAAGGATGTATTTCCACGTTTGATTTATATTTAATTTTTTAATATTAATAAAATAAGATGCAAATTCTACCATAATATAATCTTAATATTATTACCTTACAAAGAAATTTCTTTAAAGAACCCAAAACAAAGAAAATAATGAAAAATTCAACAACTCAACCTGCACAAAATGCCTTGACTTTGACCATAGCCGTTTTCCCATCATTTCTTTATTCTGTTATATTATGGAATAAACAGAAAAAACCTAACTAATTAAGCAAAGTATCTCATAATTTTAAAAAGAATATCCCATATGAGTATGACAAAGAATTACTATAAAAATTGGTTTTCTCATGTGACTTTCCACTTATTGTAAGAAACTAGATTTCTTTTTCTTTTTCTTTTTCTAATTTATTGTTGTCATGTATTTAGAAATTATGCTTTCACTTTTACGTCAAAATATAACTTAATAATAAATATATATTTTATAAGCAATATACTCAAAATCAATTCTTACTTTCTGATATTTAAAAGAAAATTATGTTTCACTTTATTTTATAATTATACTCTATACTTTTTCTTTGTTAATTTTACTTAAATTTAAATTTATTATAATTATATTGCAAAAAATTAGTAACATAATAGCAGTGTTAGACTTGTAATACAAGAGGTCATAAATTTAAATTCTGACCATCTTTATTTATTAAAAAATATCAATTCCTCTGAAAAAGATTAATATATTTTTGGAGTGTTTAAATATACTTAAAATAATATCTTAAAATTTTAAGTATTTAAATAATTAATTTAAAATATTATTTTGAAACTTAAAAATTAAAAAAAAAAAAAAAAAAAAGTTAATTATAATAAATTTTTTAAACTCCATTTTCAAAACTTTATTTGTATCAATGACATTTTGTTTTTGGGTTTGATTTGATGTTCTCTTCTACCTGGCCCAAGCTCACTACAACTATGGTACTGTGTCAGAAGTGTCTAATAAACCAAAACATCCAACATAACAATCTAGATTCTGGCAAGCTAATTTATATACTTGGTAACAGCTACTCAAGTCAATTGAACTTCAATCCAAATCAATAATTAGAGCATATAAATTTGTACTCTTCATTCTATGCTATTTAAATCTTTCTGCACCACTTTGTACAATTGTTGGACCACTACTCATATTCACCACTTCTATTGGCAGGTTCCATGAAATTATGTATTTGGTTTAGTTTTATTTCGTTTTATATGGAAAATATTTAAAAAGAACGAAATGTTCATATTGAATTTTTTATATGTTATATTATAAAATTTGTACTTGATCATTAAATTATTAGTATTTTATAATATATTTATAAAAAAAATCTTCCCTGGAATAATGAGGGATGTGGAAATTTTTTACCTCATTGATTCTGATGGAGATATAGTTGGGAATATTTCAGACTGAAAGTGACTTTGCATCCTAATCTAAAGACGATATTTAAACTAATAATGAAACATAATATGGACACATCCTAGATATGTCAACTACAGATCTTTTTCATATTTCTTCTATATCATGATTCAAACTGGAAACCAAGATATGAGAGACATTCTTTCATAACAGTAACAGAAGGACAACGACAACTACAGAGAATGGATGCAGCCCTGGAAATGGGGTGTACACAAAGCAGACTTCAAGCCAATCTCCACAAAATTTGGTACTCATAAAACAATTCTAAATTGATTGACACTGAAATGCCCTGAAACATTATCATCTACATTGTTGACCATTTACAGCTTAAAAACACGAATATTCGATAAGGTTAGATCTAAATGCATATGTTACAGGTAAAATCAGATATTGTAATCCCATGAGAGCCCATTTGAATAGATAGTCTTTTGAAAAAATTGAAACAAAAATATTAATACTCAATCGTTTCAAATGCCTACACACCTATTCAAATGGACCCTGATAGAAAGATAAGAGCACTAAACACAAAAGTACACTTGCATCGCTTTACAAAATATACAAGAATATGCAATGAAATTGTTATGTTATTAGCTTAATATGCAGATGTTCTGTACAGCTACCTCTATAGGCACAACTGGTAACTTTCAACTACATTACCCCTTTTCACTTTACACTGCATGCTCTACCTATGAACCTCATTTACAGGAAAGAAGAAATAAGGTATTAATGGACTGTACAATAAGATAGCAAATAAGCTACCAAAAGCATCCATTACCACAAACAATTTAGGTATTCCAAATGAGTATGACAACTCTCCACGTACCTCTTCACTCTTTTTATCTCTTACTACCAACTTCTTGTCCTTATGGTACAAGTCAGCCTCACTGGAGCTGTGAACATAGTTGTGGAAGTGGGACAGCTCTACCTTGTAAGGACATATGATCTGTAATTTACATTGCATACATACTTGTGAATTGTGATACAGAGAAGTATACTGCACAGGAGACTACGGCCATTCGTCTAAAAGGAATGATATCTAAAATTTTCAGTCCCAACCCATTAGCATATTCCAAACTCCTTCCTCAATTTTGCTTCTTGGGACAGATAAGCTGTCCCCTTCATCAAGTAAGACTCTATACACTTCAAATTCTCGACCTCCAATCATGCGCCTTCTGATCTCGGCCTGGAAAAACAAACAGCATACGTCAACACCAAACACTTAATCACCTGGAAGAAGGTAATGTTAGAGAAGCAAACAATAATTGCATGTACTCACATAATCTCAACTTGTAATGCATTGGCAGTAAACCTCATAATTGCAGCAAAAATAATTTCTTTTGTATGAAAAATGATGCCCTTAATTAGGCTATGCAAGGGAAAGCAAAAAATAGCAAGCATTGTGAGAATCTATCGTGAAACACAAGTACTTACTGAGAAAATGCAAGTGTTGAGCATCTTGAGAGCAAGTGTGATATCATGAAATACAAGAGGCCTGCCCTTGCCAGATAACTCCACTGGATTTGCCACTAGCAGCTCTGTGTCAGGACCACGGCTCACAACAGCTACTCTGAGAGGACGCAGTAGTTCCATCTCCAGACGAGAAGACAATGCTCTCTGCTTGCTAGGGTCAACTATCTTCTTTCCATCAGCTTGAACAATAAACAAGTCAATTTCACAGTTTCTTCTTTGTTTTATTGAGAAGCGCCCATATGAAATCTGGTAACACAAGCCGTAAGATAGCTCAAATTACTTTCATTAGTTCAGTTAAAGCAAGAGAACAATGAAACAAACAAACTTTTCCATAAAGAAAATGAGATATTGAACTTTCCAGAATAGAGTACATGCATGACATAGATAACATTACTTCAGCAAGATCTCATACTACTAATCAATCTACCTGTATATTGTAATCCTTTAGAGTTCTCATTATGTCATAAAGAAGACCTTTGTGATCCTGGCAAGCAATTTGAACAAGTGTGTGAGCAGGACTCAGTGAATTGTCCATTGTGACAGAAACACTAGTGGAAGTTAGTGAACTTGGGAGCTCATCAGGAATTTCCAAACGAAGCATGTCTTCTGTGATTGTAGTGGGAAGAAATGAAGATTCCTGCGAACAAGCAGTAATTTCAGGTCCAACAATTTCTATTTCACAGCTTATCATCACATCGCCTGTAACAGTTTTTAATTGATCAATTGTATCCTCCTGTCTCTTATTTGTATGCAGAAGCTCCCTGATAAAGGCAAGGGATTAAGGACATTACTTTTGGAAGAAGAAGATAATCACAAACTCTATTATCTTTAATGCAAAATGTGGTTATAAAATATCGTTCAAAATCCTTTATACCTGTGTATTAACATAAAACTGGACCTAAAAAAGCTGATGTAAAATGTATTTTCCAGGAAAAGATGCAGTTCTAATGATAATACAAGGAACCCCATTATTACAGGATAGTAATACTCCAGTACAACTGGTCAATCTACTGGACAATCCAAGTTAGCCATGACCATCATGTACCATATGTACTACTAAATGTTAAAAAACAAACTCTTTGGATGAATTATGAAATTGGACTACAATCATTTCAAAGCAATCATGTGAATGACCTTAATGAGCATAATACAAAAATCATTAGAACAGCAATAACTTCATTGACAGTGAAATGAATTGTCATGAGTATGAGAAGAAATATGGCGAATGAAAAACCTGGTGTCCGTAACAAAGAATAGGTCCATCACCCTCCCGTCAGGTGTTGTTGACACCTTTACTTTTTTTATAGTGAGTTCAAGCTCACAAAGCACCTCGGTCACATCTGCCAAAAGAAAACCCCCCAAAATTTAATCGCAAACAAAGTTCATGAAGCATTCTGGTGCTAAATTCTCCAATCAAACATCCACATCAGAAGAAGAAAGGTGAGAATCAGTCAAATTTATGCCTTCCCTTCATACTCCATATTATGCACAGAAAATTAATTGAAGAATATTTGGAATCTTACAAAAAGCTAAGGCTATTGTGTGGCTATGGTGAAATTAATCTCCTTTTCTATGAGTTCTCAACAGCCATGCAGAACAGAATGGAGGATTAAGAAACAGTGACACAGACAATAAACCAGAACTCATTATGGATATCACTCGGGCAATAAATATGAAAACCAGAAAAATCATGAACACAACCAGAAAGACAAATCAACAAACAAGGCAGACCAGACAAGAATTTAATCATAAACCAGAGATTTCAGAGAGAATTATTACCGTATAAAAGCCCTTTCCGGTCATGACAGTTCAACTTCAAGAGAAAGACATCAGGAGGCCTTGGAGGATGCTGCAATTCTTGACGGTAATAAGATATTCCAGAAGCTGAAGAACAAGAAGGGCATACCCCTAATAGTCTCTTCTTCAATAGACTCCATCTAGTTGATGAATTTCCAGCCACCCAGAACACTATGAAACACCATTTCCCATCTGTAGATAAATCTTCACCATAACAAAAAGAAATCCCAAACAAAAAAATCAAAAACTTCAGTCAAGAGTTTTATACACAAATTTTGATAAAAAAAAAAAGAATTTTCAGCAAAACCCAGAAAATTTCTCACAAAATTGGGAAGTGGAACTGTGAAAATAAAGCAAAAAGCGTTACTACTGTGTGGTGGCTAAGAAAATCAAATATTTAAAAAGTTAAGAAAAACTTCAAAATTATTGAGAAAGCTCTCAATTTCTTTACTGTTCCAAAAACCAAAACAGAGTCTAAAAGTTCTAGCTAACCTCCTTTAACGATATTAAGCCCAAAGAAGAGTATGATGCGACACAAATCACAACCCAGCCCAGTCTTGTCAGGGCAATTCACAGTAATCACACTCAGGTCTCTTTCTTTCTCAGATTGCCTGATGATCACCACATCCTCTAGTAAAATACCCATGTCTCTGTTCTTCTTTTTCTTCTTCTTCTTCAACAAAAAAAGATTAAAGCTTTGTTAAATTTTTTTCAATTTTCTTTAGACAGAGATATGTGTTTCAAGTTACTCTTTGCTAAGCCAGTAGGTTTTTGCTGCTTCTGTGGTTGTTGGTGAACGGAAAAGAAGAATAAGAGAGATAAAAAGGAGAGGAAACAGAGAGGAGAAGGGAGAGAGAGAGAGAGAGGGTAGTAATTGTTTCTTTGCTTCTGATTCACTTGTTGTTGTTGCTGTTTCTTTGTCCATTTCTTTTTTTTTTTTTTTTCAATTCTTTTTCTTTCAACTGTTTGGTGACTGTGAAATTGTGCGGTGAGGGGAGTGAAGATGTGATTGAATGGATCGACTTAATTGAGATGTTGAGGACGAGAGAAACATTAGCACTGCTCGAGAACGAGAACTTACTATCATTAGCTTTAGCCTTTAGCTACTTACTGTTCATGATTGTTATATTGTTTTTTTTTTTTTTTTAACTGATTTCATGATTGTTTTATTATTAGTTTCCTTTTATTTGCTGCACTGATCCTACAGATAAAATAAACAAAAAATTAAATAACAGAAAAAAAAAATTACAAGATAGAGGTAGAGAATTCAAATTCATTTGCAAGAAAAATAAGATTATTAGGTATGAATCTATAATTTCGTGTTTTCTCATATTTTCCAACTAATTATTTCTCTTCCATTTTTTTCTGAAACTAAAAAAAATTATCCTAAAAGCCTATATTTTTCTTTTATTTTCTTTTCTTTTTCTTTATCTTTCACTTTTCTCAAGAAAAATAAAGAGTTAGTATTATTAGGATTGAAGGGTTGCTGTATATTTTTACACAATAATTTTTATGTGTTTTATTTTAGATATTTAAAAATTTTTATAAAATTTTTAAAAAATTATATTTTGATAGTGTTTAATATAATGAATCTATTAATATATTTTTTATACTAAACAAAAATCATTTGGAAGAGAAAAAATTATTATAAATTTTATATAATATATTTAATGATTTATATTTAAGGTATTTATAATATATTTTTAGTTATCCAGATAATTTTTGTTTAATATAAAAAATATATCAATGAATTCATTATATCAAATACTATCAAAATATAATTTTATAAAAATTTTTTAGTAGATAAAATGAGATACTCAGTAATCTTCTTAACCCGTATTAATACAGAAAATAATTAATGATCAATTTCAAGAGAATTGAATTATATTATAATATTTTTAAAAAATATTTTCTACTTAAATGAACAGTATCTTAATTAATTTTTTAATATAAGAGTGAAAATTTCTTTAAGCCCTTTAAATTTAAGTTTTTCATTTTATCTTTTTTCATGCACAGGTAAGAGAATTAAATTAATAGATTATACACATAGAAAGTTATAAAATTTAAAATAAATAATAAAATTAATTATTTATATTTAAATAATTAATTTCATTTTTTATTTCAAAATTTAAATAATAAAAAATCTATTAAATTCTTATTTTTTTTTATATTGACTCTTTATTATAAAAAAATTTAAGACATTTAAAATGTTCCTTAGAAATATTCTTAAAAATTCTAAAAACTTTTTAGAATAATATTAATAATTTTTTTTAATTCTCAGGATTATCGTATCATTATAAAATTCTTGTTCTTTCTATAATTAATTTTAAATTTTTTTTTTCTTTTTTCTAAATTTTTTTATTATCTATGTTTAATTGAAGTCAATTTTTTATTCGTTCTTATAAATTTAAATATTATTGTTATTATTATTATGGGAATAAGATGAGTTTTTACTTATTTTAGCATGAAAATGATAAAATGCTAATTTTTTTAATAACAAATTTATCTCTTAAATTTGAATAAATATAATTATTTATATTAAAAACTAATGTGATATCGTTATTATGAATAAAACTAATTTTTAAATTAAAAAAAAATAATTTTTAAAATTAATACATGATATTTATTTTCATTTTTACAAGTTTCAAGTTTAAATTTTATATTAATTTAAATTTATAAAAATTAAATTTATTTATTGATGTGGAAAATATTATTCTATATTTTATTTATTTATTTATTAGAAAGAAGCTGTGATTGATATTTTGGATGGTGGTGATGTTGGGAGTATTTAGTAGCGCAACTATAAGGGGTTAGGGATAGTTTTGGCTCCCTTAAAATTTTTAAATATATATATATAAATAGTGTAAAATTTTTTAATTGGTCCTCCAAAATTTATATATATATATATATTAATTAGCCTCCTCAAAAGAAATTATATAATTAATAATACTTAAATTACATGTAAATTTTTAATTAATTTCTAAAAAAATTATATATAATTTTTACTAAAATTTTATTATTATTAATTTTAACTCCTCTAATAATACTAAAATTATACATAAATTTTTAATTGACCCTTAAAAAATTATATATAATTTATAACATTAAAATTTTTTATTAATTTAATTTTGACCCCTTAATATAATTTATTGTTTCCGTGGAGTATTGTTGGTTACACATGCAAAGGGACAGAGATATTACTTGATTATCAAACGGTTGAATTATAATAAAAATGTAATCAAACGGCTAAATTATAATGGATGTCACTATCCAATATTTAGATATGTATATTTTTCTTATATTACAATGTAACTTATATTAGAAATTTAAAATTTTGACAAATGAGTCTAATAAGAATTTTAAACTCTAACAAATGATTCTAAATAAAAATAGAAAGACTAATATAAAATTGATGAAATTTTGATTAAAAGAAATTAATAAAGATTATTAAAATTGAATCACACTCAAAATTCTTTTTTTTTTTTTTTTAATTTGAGAGAGACAATTAAATTTTAATTTTAATTTATAAATAATTTCATTTTTATCATTAGATTAAAATTAGTTTGGATTGTGGTAGAGATTAACTATTTATATTTGAGTTCTTAATTACTTTTTTTTTTTTTTAAATTGTTTGACAAATATAATAGTTAAAATAATAGAATGTTTCAACATCTTAATAATTTTTATTCCAAAATATATCTAAAATGTTAAAATTTATAATTTGCATATATTTTATAGTTGATAGTTGTATTTAATTATTAACTATTAATCACTAATAAAAGCATAATTAAAATATTAAAATTTATAATTTATTGAATGATTGACGTAGTGTAGCAAGAGTTCAAATAAAAATATACAGTTTTTAGGGTGATTGAAATTTTATTAAGTTGTAAAGTAAATTGGATTTTTCTTATGCATAATTCAACCTTATAAATAATTTGTTCTATGAATTTATAACTCTAAATGATGAAATTAAAATAAAAATGATAAACAACTATATTATATAATAAATAATTGTGCAAATACAAACTATGCATGGTTGATATCAAATTGCTAATTTTTTTTTATATATAGGATTAATGGGAAAATAATCTAAATTTAAGGATAAAATAAGATATTCAGCCCTATAAATATATAAATATGCTAAAAAATAAATACATTTATATTATCTTCTCTCTGATTTTATAATTTTCTCATCTAGAATAAATAATCTTAGTCATGGAAATTGACTCATCAAAATCTCTTTTTTTTTTTTTATTTTGCATGATTTCTTTCTTATTTTACATAACTCTACTAATATGATTATATTATTCACATTTGAGTGGAATAATGTATGATTGAAATGAAAATAAATTTATATTTGTTCTGTTCAGAAAATAAGTCTATTTTTATTTTTATATAGATTAAAAAAATTAGTTAATTTTATTAAAACAATAATTTTTATTTTATATTTTTCATAAATACTCTTAATTTATATTATTAAATAATTATTTTGAAAATAATAATTATTTAATATTAATTTTATAAATTAATAAAATTTTATTACCAATAAAATTTTATAGGTAGATTTTATTTAATGTTAAGTTTCACTGCCTATAAAATTTTAGTCAAGAGAAAAATAATAATATAATAAATTAAATATTTTAACAAAATTAATATACATCATTTACTAGTCAAATATTCATATTTATAATATGTATGTTTTGTTTAGTCTAATAAAATTAAGGACAAATTATAATTTAGTCTCTAGATTTTGATCAAAATTATAAAATGATTCCCATATTTTAAAAAATATATGATTTAATCATTACATTTTGACGCCGTAAGATTATATAGTACTTCTACTTTTTTTTTTTTTACACTTTTCTGTTAAAAAATAAAAAAAAAATTATACCTAAATTATCCTTATCCCCCTAGTATTTGTACCTGATATTAAAAATTCTTCTAGGGTAAGATTTTTCTCACTGGGTTTAATACAAAATTACTTGATTTCTTTATTAAATGGCTTCTAAAATGTGGGAAATAGAAATCAAATATTTGGATGGATTTTTCACTTTTTCAATTGTCTAGATGGATTTTGCAAGCTCTTCTTCTTCTTTTTCTTTTCTTTTTTCATTTAATTAAGGAAAATAATATAAATTGGGTGAGATGGAAAATTTAAGAGTGAATAAGGGGTATTTTAGTTTTTTCATAGACATTTAACGATAAAAATAGATGGAATAACTAAATAATTTGACGAAACAAAATATAAGGATGTAATCATATATTTCTCAAAATATAAGGACTACATCGTTATTTAAGTTAAAATTCAGGAATTTCATTGTAATTTGCTTTAAAATTAATTATTTATTTATTGATAAAAATATAATATGGTGAAATATTAAATATGAATATATTAGTAAATTAACATATCAATTATTTAAAAAAAAATAGAATATAATTTTGGAATGATGAAATAGAAAAATGATTTTATTATTTTTTTTTGGAAAGGATATGATTTTACCCTTTTTTTTTTTTTTTAGAGATATATGATTTTACATTTATGTGTATAGAACGGATATGATCCATGAATACCTAATAATTTAAAATAAAATAAAATAAAATACTCTGATGTGGCATTTACTTGTCCAACATTATTGGACTTTGTTAAATAAAAAAAATTGTCGGTTCATTTATGCCTGATATGCTGATCCTTAAAAGTCCAACCTTTGCACTCGTTTACGGAGAAGTTGGAAGGTGAAATGGATCCCAATATATCGTAAAAGAAAATAAATTTGGCGATATAATATCTACCACTCGTGAGTCGTGACGGCCAGCCGCCATCACGTGTCTTATTATGTGGATGGTCCTTGTCACGTGCTTATCTTAACGGAGGCTTCAAGAAAAGTCCGTTTGTCACTTGTCCTTCTATTCAGCCTTTTCACGCTTCTCGCCTACTCTCTCTTACCTAATTCTAATTATGACCTTTAAAAAATTATTATTAGTAATAGCAGTATTAAACCCACTATCCAATATACTAATTAATGTTTTACATTTCCCTGATTAACCATTTCATTCTTAATTGTTCTGAATATTTTATCACATTAATTATTTTATTTTTTATCTATTTTTTTCTACATCTTATTATTTATAAAAAAAATTAACTATTAAAATATTTTTAAAAAAATAATATAATATATAAAAAAAATATAAAATAAAAATTAAGATACACAATAAAACCAAAAATCCTAATTAATTTTTAACAAAATCGTATTTGCATAATTTTATATATCATGTAATATAATTACTATAACGAGAATAATTACTACTACATATTCACATATATAGAGGTATTACTTTTGTTTCACTATGATTAATGATTCTGCTAGAAAAACATATAAATTCAATCCAATTTTAATGTGATTAAACTTGAATTAATAGTACGAGTAGTAAGTTAAATCAAGTTATATTATGATAATAATTAATATCTAGTTTTTATATGATTATAAATGAATCACAATAATATTTTGATTCTTAAAATTAATTAATGCTATTTAAACATGTTAAAAAAAATTACTGTATTAAAAATATTGATTATAAATGATTAAAATAAATTATTTTATAAGATAAGTGTTACATATTTTAATTATAAAAACTATAAAATAATTAATTTTTTAATAACGTTTAAAATGATGTTATTTCATGAATTAATTTTTTTGATAAGTTGAAATAAAGCAATGTATTATATAGAGTCAATTATTGAGTACATATTTTAATTTAGATAAAAAAAATTAAGTTTTAGCAAACCAATTTATATATATTAATATTTAATTTTGAAATAAAGAATTCATAAAATATAATTTTTTTTTTTTAATAAAAGTGAATAATAATTCACATTAATTCCTAAGAATTAACCAATAATGTGGTTGTAAAATTATGTTTGGTAAAGGGAACTTGGTAAAAGGGATGGCAATGGGGGGAACCATCCCATCCTCACCCCGTCTTAACGGGAAATTTTCATCTCCGTCTCCGTTTCACATATGAAAATAATTTAGTCCACATCCCCATTTTCGTGGGATCCCCATTTCCGTAAGGAGCCCTATTTTCTGTGTGGATCCCCATTTCCCATTTAAATTTTGTATTACTAAATTTTTTTATATTTATAAAATTTATAAATAATAGCTAAAAATATAAAAAAAATTATTTAGAAAATATTAATAAATTCAAACACACAAAACATCAACCAAACATAATTAAAATATAAATATTTTAATACTTCAAAAATATTCAGTAATATTTTTTAATAAAATATTAAAAATTCAGCATATATTAAATTATGAGTATTTGAACAAATTTAATCTAATAAGTGCTTTTAATAAATTCTAACAATCTCATAAGAATTATTTATTGAACAAATTATTCCTTATATATATATATGTTATTAATTAATATAATTTTATACAAGAAATAATTAAATAAATTTAATAATTAATCAAGTATAATAACTGGTCCCCATGAAGACAGGGGTGGAGAATACATTCTCCGTTCTTGCTAACGGGGAAAAAATATTTTTTATCCCCGCTCTTATGAAAAGATAAATCGAAAAATTCTCACTCTATTCGGGATAAATTCCAACGAGAAATGAAATTTCCTACCCCATTGCCATTCCTAGTTGGTAATGGCCATTATGAATCGTCATGAATTTTTGGAGGACACTAATAATTTCAATATAATTTAATGGAAATTTTGGATGACTTAGAATCACTTTGAATCTTCACAAAAGAATATGCACATAAAATAGGGATAACCACTGATCGTCTCCTTCTGCCTTGATCCAGATTCCATCTTTTATTCTCGCAAATTTATTAAACATGATATTTAAATATAAACCCTATTTTAAAAATGAATGCTATATAAATAGATTCAAAATCGATAAATTTTCAAATTTTATTAAAAAAAAAAAGAGTTTTATTTCATTACTCAATCGTCATGTTATAAAAAAATAACTTAAATCAAGAATATCAATATCTAACCGGTAGATTTCGGATTGAATGGGACAATGATTAATACATCTAATATTTTTTTCTTCTTAAAAAAAGAAAATGGAGAAAGAAAGTATCAGGATCTTAAAGAATCTTGGACACTAAGGAGTTAGGTAAAAGTTGTAGATTAATACAGTGGCTTGCACTGTTGCTTGGCTTATTAAAATACCTACCATGTACTTTCATTATTTTCACTTGGAATCAATTCAAACGTTGACTTGTTTACTATTTACTAGGTTTGCGTAAGTGATTACATATTGTATTATCATATTAATTAATCATTTATATTTTATTTTATCTTAAAATGATATATTTAATTAAAATTAAATATAAAAATCATTATATAATTTAAATAATAAACTCATATTTAATTCCTTTCTTTATTATTAATGAAAAATTATACATAATAAATTTAATTTCGACTTGATTTCAATTTAACCCATTAACCTTACATTATAAGAATATGTAACTCAAAATCAAACTCAAATATATTAGTCTTGATCAATTCTGATTTTGAATTTAATTGATTCAATCGATTTTGATTTTTTTTTTGTTTGTTAAAATTAGTTTAATATCAAATATTAAGATTATATCTTAAAATTTTAATAAAATTTGAAAAAAAAAATATTATTTTTCTCTTTTCTTATTACTGCGTTTATAATTCTAATTTTCTCTAATATCAAATTATTCGAAAATAATTTATGGATTCTTATTAGTTAGAAAGTTCACAGTGGATTCTTTCTAACTCAAATTTGAGATTGAATCCGATTCTACCCCATCCAAAAGAAAAATGTGGATATGTATTTGTCAAATTTTCACATCATAACCGGAAAGAAGGAAAAATAACAAAATAAGAGCACACATGTCTCACACTTAAAAGAAATTTTTTAAAAAAAGTTTACATCTTATGGTACCTTGGGATGTGGCCCAGGAGCCATGACCTTAACTTGAAGGGCTGAAATTGATCTTTGGGCTTAATTGATGTGCCCTAGGATAAGACTGTGACTCTGTCTCATAGAGCTGCAACAAAGCTTACGGTTCCCCTGAACCCACGTATATTACAACTTGGATTTTTATATGTTTAGGTCAAATACAAGAATTATTTGGATTTCTAATAATTATAAAAGTTGTCCATTTGATTAAGACTCCAGAAAATTGCTGTGGTTGTCATTAAACTTTTAAACTTTAATTTTCACAAACGACCCCATAAATAAGTAAATGTATTTTTGTCTTAAATGGATGCATTTCACTAATTATTTATATTCATTTTTTATTCGTTCAAATCTTTAATTTTTATACTATAATATAAGTTATTTTTATTTCAAAATGATTTTACAAATTAATTTCATTAAAAATATGTTTAAATAAGCAGTTTGAAATTAATATTTAAACCGTTAAAAATTTAATATTTAACGATTAGATTTTTAATAACGAATTTAGTAAATTTAATAATTAAAATTAATATTTTAAAATTATTAAATTTTTTAATTTTTAACGTTTAATCCACTAATTTTCAATATAATTAACTATAAGCATTGAAGAAAACAAATTTGAATCAATTTATTGATAAAATTAATGTTAAAAAAAATCTGAATCAATTTTTTTTAAATAAAAGGTAATATAATGAGATGGTAAAAGAGAAAACTTAAAAAAGTTGAATAATTAAATTTGTATAGCTGTAATTGTCGGTTATTAGGGTTTATTTCCACTTTGAAAGTGGAAGATTGATTGAGACAAGGGAACAAGTGGATGATTTTTAAGAGATTTATTAGGAAAATTTATATTCAAAGCACCACTAAATAGTAAAATACACATAAATTCATTAGAAAAAAAAAATACAGAAAATATGAATCTGTGACGCCAAACCATGATGCCATTCTTTACCTAAGCTGACGTGATAATGGAAGGTGCCTTAATTTAGAGGGAATGAGGAAATCAGTTAATGGGATCAAATATTTATATTATGTTATAATAGAACTACATGATTTATTGATTTCGTTGAGAAATGAAAGTTTGTGTTGTTTTTGGCAAAAAAATATATTGAAACTCCTAAATTTTATTATTTTTTATTATTGAGTCTCTAAATTTAATTTTATACTAATTAAATTCTTAAATTGTTGATTTTTTATTTATTAAAATATTTTTTTATGATGATTGACGAAGGTAAATTTAATTTTTAGAGGATAATTTTTATTAATTGACATGTAAATTAATTTGAGAATACTTCTTAGTCTACTGAATAAATATATATAAAAGGATATATAAATGGATAGGGGTTTTACTTTTATTTAATCCAACTATTTGATTTATATAAAATATTTTTAATATTTATTTATCTATTAAGTTATATTCCTCTAAATTCATTTATTTTTAACTGATTAGAAAAATAATTAAATTTAATATATTACAGTAAAAAAAACAATTGGTAAATAGATTGTGGCCAGAGATTGGTACAAAAAAGAGATTGGATCCACTTGTTTAGCACACGGAAAATAATATGAAAAAGACTGAGAAACATCAACCACAGCTGCAGAGGAGCTCTTTTGTACTGTGAAAACATATAATAAAACTATGAAAACATACAATAAAATCTTCACATAATGTATAAAAATTAATATATAAGATCATAAAAATAATGGGAAAATTATATATATAAATGAATAAATTAGTAGTTGGATATATATGAAGGTGGGTCCTGAGCTAACAAGTGGGAAAGAAAGTGACTTGTAGAAAGCATGGCAGACTCTCTGTTGTGGTCTATGTATAATGCCCACTTTTTCCAGGCAAACGTTTTATATTTTATAAATAGTGGCTGATGAAGATGATAGGGTCATTAATATAAAATAAACATAGTCGGTCCATTTATTTAAGATTTGTTAAAAGTGATTGTAGATTCTAATATTGACTTTAATCAATTAAAGGGGATCTAATTTTTAAAATTGTGAACTCGAATAGATTTATGAAATTGTGAATTAATTTCAATTTTATAAAATAAATTCATAAAGTGTTTTTGTATCATAAAAGATATAAGAATGATAATCTACGGGCTTCTCTTCCTTTTTAAGAAATTTTTTTTTCTCTTATTTGATTCTCCTTATGCTATATCACTTTTAGTACTATTATATTAGCAACACCATTAAACCTATTCCATGTTCACATTTGTTATGTGGCCGTGATTCATATTTGTCATGTGCCACCAAAAACCTAATTTGATTTTAAGAAGTAAAATATTTTAGAAAAAGATTTTGAGTTGAAATTTTCTCTTCGTTAATTATACGTGCGACTCATAAAAAATAAAAAATAAACGTGATATCTCATAAAAAAAAATTATCTTTCATGTTAACACTAACTATTAACGGTTTCTATAAAAACAATTTAACAATGCGAAACACAAAATAAAAAAATAAAAAAATTATACTAGGATTTTATGATGTCTAAATAACTTTGTAAATCATTAAATTAAAATATATAAATATAATATTCCATTGGTTGCTCAATCATTGATATCCAACGCTCCTGATGAAATATTTTCATAGATAAATGATCAATATGTGAATATATATGTATATATAAGTGTAGGTAAGACATACTCAAATTAAAAAAATAATTAAAATTATATGTTTTATGCTTTAATTTCTTTTATGATACTTGAAATTAAATCAAACAAAAATAATTGAAAAATAAGTGTTATGATCCAAAATATATTTATTTTATTTTTTAATTTAAATCAAATTACCCTATGCAAGTAGAAACTTATACTCCTAAATTGTGCCTCCTCATTACAAAGCCATATTGTTTGCCTGTCTTGCATGTCATGAAGTAACAATGCAAATTTTCTTAAACCTATTTTCAGTTGCAATCAAAATGAAAAAGAGGGGAAAAGAAGGGAAAAAAAAAAAACTAATATTAATGTAGAGCTCGTGTCTTGTCTAATGAACTATAATTTCAATATGTGTACAAATTGACTCGAAAATATCAAAATAAAAGAAGATTATCACTAGTTAGTAGTTGTACACTAAAAAGACAAACCACGAAGTCATTAGTAACATAAACTTACAATGATTTTGAGTCCTCTCTTTCAATTTTCTACATTTTCCAAATAAAACATAATTCCCTTTCGTTTCCCCTATAATTTTCTTTCCTCCTAATTCTTTTCCTTTTGATTTTCTCCCTTTCCAAACAAAGGATCACTCTTCAAACTCAAGCCTCAATGGCCCAGCATTAGGCCTATAATCTCCTTTTCAAAAACTTTACTTTCTATTATTCCTTGGGCTTCTTTCTAAACTACCCAATATCCCAATGACCCAAATGTTACTTATGTAGTTGTTTGGATTGCAAGTGATATTTGGGTTAACGACAACGCAGAAGACAATGAACTGTCAATTATATTTCATCGTGGAAAAAAGAAATAAATTATAACCTATTTTGCTTTTGCACGAATATTTTTTTTTATTGATGGAAGTGTACGAGATGAACCATATACCTTAGAATTGATAAAGAACTTTCCAAGGTCAAATATTATTTGCTGGTTGCAATTAAAAACAATTAATAACTTAACAAGCTCTCTCAATCCAATCCCCAAATCTTTAATTCTATTTCAAGTTAATTAAATTTTGACTAGGGTTTAAACTGGCAATGTCATTACAATCTCACAAGCACAGATACAACTGAGCTAAAACTCATTTGAGTTGTAATATTTGTCAACGTACATGGACACAATAGTATGTCTATGATATCAACCATGTAACTTAGAATTCCCCAATAACTTTCCAAGGTTAAATACTATTTGTTGGTTGCATTAAAAAACATTTTGCCATTCTAATTTTTTTTTTTTTTTTGTAATTTTGATTTCATATCTTGTATAACAAAATAATTTAATAAGCTCTCTCAATCGATCTCCAAATCTTTCATTTTATCTTAAATTAATTAGGATTAAACTCGCAATATCATCACAATCTCACAAGCATAGATAGAATTGAGCTCGAACTCATTGTTCCGATCATCTTTCCTTTACTTTCACCTGCAACCCACCTTTCATTCTGAGAGTCAGAGCCAACAAATGCTCTGGACACTTCTCTTTGTTCTGTGCATCAATTTGGAACCTCTCAATTACTGAAGCTGCTATGGATTTCATCTGAATAAATGCCATATCTTTCCCAAGACACATTCTTGGCCCAGCATGAAAAACAGGAAACTTAAATGGGCTTTCTTGCCTGCAAATCCCATCTTCTTGTAACCACCTTTCAGGCACAAAATCACAACAATTCTTGCCCCATATATTCTCCATCCTACCCATTGCATATGTATGGTATGTCATAAACCAACCCTTTCCAATAAAAGTACCATCAGGCAAAATATCATCATTCTTGCAAGCTTTTGTATCCACAGGCACCGGTGGATATAATCTTAATGCTTCTGAAATGGCTGCCTGTAAATAATTCATGTCCCTGAGCTCTTCAAAACTATAGGTGTCGCCAATACTTTTTCCATTTCTTGCTCTAATTTCTCCAAGCTCGTTTACTATCTTTCTTTCAACATCTGGGTTTAAAGATAATTGCCAAAAGAACCAACTCAATGCAGAGGATGTGGTGTCTCTGCCTGCAAGAATAAAACTGATAACAATATCTCTGAGAAATTCCGGCGAGTTATCATCATTTCCTATGAAACGGGAGAGTAAATCTTCGTCTTTCTTGTCATCTCTTTGTTTAATTCTTGATTTTATAATCTCATCTGCGAATTCATGAACAATCTTAATCGATTTCTTGAGTTCTTTCTCAGTTCCCAAGTTAAAGAACTTCTTGAATTTCATACACAGGTGAAATGCATACAGGAATCTTCCTGAACTAATCGTAGTAGCATTTTCAAATGCACCCATAAATTCATCACCGGTCTTTCCATCTCCGTCGAGACAAACAGGATCAACATTGAAAGCAAGTTTACAAATATTATCAAAAGCAAACCTCTCTAAAATTTCTTGCAAATCCAATTCTTGATTCAGTTTTGAAGCTCTTGCAAGAATTGGAACCAATCTTGTAGAAATTTCAATCTTAACATTATCCATAACAAAATTTCTAAGTGACCTCGTGTTGAATTCATAGCTAGCAGTCTTTCTTTGAACTTTCCATAATTCCCCATCAGCGTTGAAGATTCCACTGCCAAGAAAATCTTCAAGAAGGAATATGAATTGGTCCCCTTTTGGGTAGTTGTTGAAATTGGTTTTGAGAATATATTCAACATTTAAAGGATTTGCTGTGATTATTCCATGGACTTTGCCTGGACGGAGGAAGACGGCACTGTTAGTCGGGCAATGGCTGAGAATTTCGGTGGTCCAGTCAAGAAACCGGTGACGATTCTTCACCAAGCCAGGTAAAGCTCCTAAAACAGGGTAGATTTTGAAGCCATACTTGGTAGGTTTGTTTAGTAAAGCATAAACATAAACAAGATAGAAGTAGAGGCAGAGGGAGAGAAAGGAAAGTAAGAAAAAAAATTGAAGAGATAAGAGTTCCATGGTTAGAAATGAAAAGAAATTTAAAGGATTATATATAGAAATAAAAAGCTAAAAAATCTTTTATTTAGCAAAGTGATAAGTTGATAATATAAAGTAATGGCCTCTCCGTTTGGGGTTTTATTTCCTGTTTTTATAGTGATTTTCTTATTGTAAAAGGCATTTCTTTTGCATGAATCAATATAATTAAAGGTATCTTTTTCTTTTTGAAGTTATTGGATGGCACTAATTTGGCACTTAATACTTAATAGTTTTGATAGTTTTATATTCTTGTAAGATTTCATATTTATATACGGGGGTGTTTGGGTGTAAACGGAATTTTGAGAAATAAAGTTTTAAAAATATCGTTTCAAAATAAGCTGTTATGTCTAGTTTAAATTTTTTCTATTTTTAAATTTCAAAACGCGATTTTGAATTAATTTATCAAACACTCCAAAATCCCATTTAGCGTTTTTTAAATTTCAAAATATCGTTTGATGTCTATTTTAAGGACATCCAAACACCCTCATAATCATATTTAATGGTTTTATAGGTTAAAGGTTCTTAACTTATTGGTAATTATGAGAATATTTAGATGTATTTAGAATAAGTATGAAATATTGTTTTAAAATTTAAAAATAATTAAATAATTTTTTAAATTCTTAAGTGATTAATTTAAAATATCATTTTTAAAATTTAAAAATATAAAAAATTTAAACTAAATGTCATAATTTTTTTTAAAATAACATTTTTAAATCAAAATAAAATTTCTAAACAAACACCTTTATATACCTTAACTAATTTGGTTAGAGCTAAGGCTGAAACCATCCCTCTTTGTTTGGGAGGGCCAAACAAAGAGGGCAGGGGCCATTGTCGACTGACTAGGAACTCATATATTTTTTTAATATTTAATATTTATGTTATTGCCGGACTAATTGGGTCTGATGTATTAGTCTCTCTCTAGCCTAACGATAGTTTCGTCCCTAATTAGAGCATGCAGGTTTATTTATTTTTTATTTAAACGGTCAAGTGTATTTTTAATTAATTTATACACTCTTTGACAAGTTTAAAAATTCGGTTCAGCTTAATTTTGTTTTTACATTCAGGATTCATTTTTTGGTGTTAGCATATTTATTATATGAAGGGCTAGTAAACAGGAAAAGAGGGATATTTTGTTGGCACCCTTTGTGCCTTTGTCTTGTAGTAATGGAAAATCTTAAATTAGGCCCTCAAAAAGTTGAACGCGTGGCGACTTGTGAATCATAATTGCTGAATATGGGCTTATTCTCTGTTTTTAGATAACTAGAAACAGAGATGCATTTGATCATTAAAGTTCTCTCTCTCAATTACTGCAGCCACTGAATGTCCTGATAATGGACAAGACACATTGGTAACTGAACTGATTTGGTATTATCATTGCATAAAAAATTTTACATAATATATATCAAAATATTGCTATTACTCGTATTGAAGTAATTTACTATTATTTTTTAGACTCTTTTTGTTATTATTGTAAATGAGAATAAAATTCATTTTAATTTTTATATATTTTTAAATTATGCAATTTTATTTATTTATTAATGGGAGGGCAAACAAGTTAGGGCATTGTAAACTTTATGACTTGAGTATCCCTTCTCTTTAACAATTTTTTACCAAATTTATGGAAACTTTCACTATAGCAGTGACAAATACTTACAATTTTTGGAGAAAAAGGACATATGGTTATTGGCAACAATGTTGTAAATTAATGTATATATTTTTGTGAAAAATTATTAAGTATGATCATAATACACATATTCAAGTGAGATTCATCTTAATTTATTGTGGGATTCATCTTAATTTATAGAAAGTGAATTCTAGAAAGTATTTATTTTATAGTTTTCCTTAATTTAAAAGAGTAAGATCTAATAGATGTACTTATTGAATGGTCAAAGGTGCCATATTTTAAGAGTCCAAATTATGTGATTGAATAAATTCTCCTCTATGAAGGAAAGAGTCATGTCCTAAAAACCCTTCATGGCGAATCATGTATTTTCTGAGTTGCACAACCTAATTAATGATAATAACAGAGAGTTATCCAGCGACTTCTGCATTTTAATTAGTTTCTATTTTTAATAGTTTGTTCTCATTTTGTTATATTAAAAAGGGAATACAAGCCAATAAATATAAGAACTCATTTGAATTGAATTCTTATATTTATAAAAGGAATAATACCTACTATTCTAGAAGTAAGATTAAAAGAAGCATCTAAATTAAAATAAGTAGAATTTGTGTAATACTTCAGCAGTTCAGTTTTCCGTGCTTTCTCAATTTCATCAATATGTCAAACCCCAAGAATTCAAATATGCATTTCAGAGCTCAAAATTCACTAATCAAATCAATCATAAAATGGCACAAGTTGATACAAATCATTAATAGATTAATTTAATTATAATTTGACGTTTCTAAGTGTCACATCAAATAATAGAGTCGCACTTGGCATTATAGCAAGATTTTATTTGATCTTGCTATAAAGTTAGGGGTGACATTATAGTGATAAGTGTGACACCTAAATTTTTTTTTATTTTAACTATATATATAACTTGATAATAGAGGTGGGTTTAAATCACCCTCTCTCAATGCTAAAAAAAATACAAGTATAAAAATCAAGCTAAACAAATATATAGAGCTTTATTTTTGTCAACTACCATATCATGCAACTAGAGAAGTTTAATTGCTTAAACTTCCATTCATCTTTCCTTCACCTTCACCTGCAATCCACCTTTCATTTCCCTTTGTTTTGTACATCAATTTGAAACCTTTCTATAACTGCAGCTGCTATAGATTTCATTTGAATAAAAGCCATATTTTTCCCAAGACACATTCTTGGGCCTTGCCCCAGCATGAAAAACAGGAAACTTAAATGGACTTTCTTGCCGGCAAATCCCATCTTCTTGGAACTACCTTTCAGGCAACAAAATCACAACAATTCTTTCCCCATATACTCTCCGTTATTCCCATTGCATATGTATTGTATGTTACAAACCAATCTTTTCCAACAAATGTACCATCTGTCAAAATATCATTATTCTTGCAAGATTTAATATTCACTGGCACTGGTGGATACAATCTTAATGACTCTGAAATTGCTGCTTGTAAATAATTCATGTCTCTGATCTCTTCAAAACTATAAGTATCCCCGAGATTTTTTCCATTTCTTGCTCTAATTTCTTCAAGTTCATTAATATTTTCTTTCTACACATGGTTTAGAGATAATAGCCAAAAGAACCAAGTCAAAGCAGAGGATATTGTATCTCTGCATGCACCAATGAAATTTATAAAAATATCTTTGAGAAATTCCGGTGAATCGTTTAATAATTCATTTCTGATAAATCGAGATAGTATGTTTTCTACTTTCTTGCCGCTTTTGTTTCCCATTCTTGATTTTATCAACTCATTTGCAAATTCATGAACGATTTTAACTGATTTATTGAGTTCTTGCTCTGTTCCCAAATTACAGAACATCTTGATTTTCCATGAAATTTACATATTCTAATAATATAAAAAATTATATTTTAAGTAATAAAATTACATATGCATTTTAAAATAATTAAAATAAAAGGTTATATATTTTTTGTTAGTGTAGAATTTTTTTTAATATTTGCAATAAAAATATATTTTTATTATTTAAAATATATAGAATAATTTTTTAAGAAAAATTAGGTGAAAAATTAAAAAATATATATATTTTATTTAAGTTTTTATTAATGAGAGACTATAGTATGTTAGGTTTTATAACCACATAATATATAAAAATATATTTTGGTTTTTTTTATATTCATTTTATGAAAAATTTTAATTATTTAAACGGAAGAATTATTTTATTAATAAAAATAAATATGAAAGACCTTCAATTTATTTTTTTAAAAAGAGGGATAAACTTATTAATTATAGTAAATATGAGATATTAAATAATAATATATTCTTTATATTTTTAATTTATGCTAGTAGGTGAGAAAAAGTTAAAAAAATAATGTCAATTAAAAGATATAATTGTAAATAATTTTAAAAGTTTGGAGTATAATAGCTTATTTTTAAAGGATAAGATAGAATTTAAAAAAAATAAAAAATTCAAGGTATTTCAAGCGAATGTGCCTTGATTATGTTGTTGAATATATAACCATGAATTGGAGCTTTAAAAAAGTGGTAATTTTTGCTTCATAATCATAGAATAGTGATTTTGCAGGTTAAACCTCAATCTTTTTATTAAGTTATGCCAGCATTGGGTGTTAAACTGGACAAATGCTATACTATCATATGAAGCAAGTATTATTAATGATGATTTTTTTATAAATAATACTCACACATTAATTGGGTATATTTGATGAGAATACACATAATATATGTCACAACATTGCTACTAATTGTATTAAAGTAATTTATTATTATTTTTAATTATTATTATTATTATTATTATTACAAATGTGAATAGCTTTTATCAAATTATTGAAAATTTTCATCATAATAGTGGATGATTAGGTAACAAATATCATACAATTTTTAGAAAAAAAAGTACATATGATTATAGTTTGCATTTCAGGAAATGTTTGTGCTATTCCTTTCCTTGACCTTCACCTGTAACCCCCCTTTGATCCTAAGAGTCAAAGATAACAAATGCTGTGGACACTTCTCTTTGTTCTTTACATCAATTTGGAACCTCTCTATTACTGAAGCTGCTATGGATTTCATCTGAATAAAAGCCATATCTTTCCCAAGACACATTCTTGGCCCAGCATGAAAAACAGGGAACTTAAATGGGCTTTCTCGTCTGCAAATTCCATCTTCTTGCAACCACCTTTCAGGCACAAATTCGCAGCAATTCTCCCCCCATAGGCTCTCCAACCTCCCCATTGCATATGTATGATACGACACAAACCAATTCTTTCCAACAAATGTACCATCTGGCAAAATATCATCCTGTTTGCAAACTTTTGTATCCACAGGTACTGGTGGATACAATCTTAATGCTTCTGAAATGGCTGCCTGTAAATAGTGCATGTCCCTAAGCTCTTCAAAACTGTAAGCATCACCAATATTTTTTCCATTTCTTGCTCTAATGGCTTCAAGCTCGTTTAATATCTTTCTTTCTACATGTGGGTTTAAAGATAATTGCCAAAAGAACCAAGTCAAAGCAGAAGATGTTGTGTCCCTTCCGGCAATAATGAAGCTTATAATAATATCTCTGAGAAATTCCGGTGAGTTAATTTCTTCACTTCCAATAAAACGAGAGAGTAAATCTTCATCTTTCTGGTTTTCTTTTAGTTCTATTCTTGATTTTATAATCTGATCTGCAAATTCATGAACAATCTTGATAGATTTCTTGAGCTCTTTTTCTGTTCCTAAGTTAAAGATCTTCTTGAATTTCAATAACAGGGGAAATGCATACATGAATCTTTCACAACTAATTCTGGCAGCATCTTCAAAAGCAGACATAAACTCACCGCCGACAGTGACAGTCCCATCTACGCGGAGACAACCAGGATCAACATTGAAAGCAAGTTTGCATATATTATCAAATGCAAACCTCTGTAAAATTTCTTCCAAATTCAATTCATTATTTGTTTTTGAGAATCTTGAAAGAATTGGAACCAATCTTGTTGAAATCTCAATCCTAACATTATCCATAACGAAATTTCTAAGTGATTTTGTGTTGAATTCATAGCTAATAGTCTTTCTTTGGACTCTCCATAACTCCCCATCGGAATTAAAGATTCCTCTGCCAAGAAAATCTTCAAGAAGGGAAATGAATCGATCGCCTTTTGGGTATTTGTCAAAATTGGTCTTGACAATATATTCAATGTTTAAAGGATTAGCTGTGATAACTGCTTGTTCTTTGCCAGGACCGTAAATGACTGCTGTGTTGGAAGGGGAGTGGCGGAGGGTTTCGGTGGTCCAGTCGAGGAAACGGTGACGGTTTTTCAAGAACTCAGGTATAGTTCCTAGTATAGGATAGTTTTTGAAGCCTTTCTTGGTGGGTTTGTTCTGTGAAAAGTAAAGAAGGTATAGGTACAGACAGAGGGAGAGAAAGCTAAATAACAAGAGAAATTGAAGGGATAAGGATTCCATGTAGAGATAGAAACTTGAGTTGAGAAAGAACTGAAGAAAGTCTTGATTTTGAAGGTCGATTAATGAATTGGCTTTTACGGTGATTTTCTTGAATGAATTGGCTGTAGAATTAATGGACAAGACAACATTCAGATCACCTTTAATAGAAAGAATAAATTATAAATACAACCTTGAAGTTTCTCTTGACAAGTAATTTAGTATTTTAATTAGTATTTTTAATTCTTAATATTTGTTAATTAATAATATTTTAGTTATTGTATATAAAATTACAAATTTTTTTACTTAAACTTTAATCCTTAACATTTTATTTGTATACAACACTTTTATCCACAAAAATTGAAAATATAATATATTTTTATAATTTAAAAATATAATTTCTTAAAATTTTATATATTTTATTTAAATTAAATGAATTCATATATTATAAAATACTTTACACTCTTAAAATTTTATATTTTCATTTAAATTTTCTTAAAGATTAAAAATATTAATTTTCAAATAATAAAGACTAAAGTGCTAAATTAGGATAAATCTCAATGATAGTATAATAATTTACCTTAATAAAAATAAAAATAGCACTAATGAATTTGGTTAAAGATTCTTGGCATATCCAATAAAAAAAAGAGTATTGGCATATAATTTTATATTGATAAATTAATTTAAACAATAAAGGCTTGCTAATCAAGATTTGCTATTTATTCAATGAATTTTGCTTGATAAAGTTAAGTTACAAATGAAATTTTTTTATTATTTGTAAATTATATGAGAACTTGTTAATTGGACTGAAAAAAAAAACCTAATATTCATTAAAAAAGTGTTTTATATTTAAATTTTCATTCTTTAATTTTAAATTATAACGATTAACATTTAATTCTTGAATTATTGATATCAAATCACTAATTGCAACTATTGAAACAAATAAACTCTAAAACTACAATGCTTAAAAAGTTTATAAATCAAAACCAAAGGAATGCCTAATTAATAAAAGAAAAAAAATAAAATTGTCATTATAAAATCGAGGATGACAATGGACATCTTGTTTGACTTGTGAAATATAGTAATTGTTATTTATATTTTATAGGACAATTTATTGGGTTGAGGGGCTGTGATGTGTCATCTTTTAATTATTTAAAAATTTTATAAAAATTTTAAAAAATTATATTTTAATAGTGTTTAATTTATTGATATATTTTTTATATTAAACAAAAATTATTTGGATAGTTAATAATGCATTATAAATTTTATGTATTATATTTAATAGTTTAGATGTTATAATGTATTTTTAACTATTCAAATGATTTTTATTTAGCGTAAAAAATATATCAATAGATTAATTATATCAATTATTATCAAAATATAATTTTTTAAAATTTTTTTAAAAATTTCTAAATAATTAAAATGGGACACACAACCCTAATTTATTATCCACTTGCTCATATTATAATGGCATTTAACTAATTTGTGGTAAACGATTTGACAATTTCTACAAAGAAATATATTATTTATTAAAGTTTGGAATAATTATTAAAGGAACTTGATATACGAGATCAATTTCTGTGATTTTCTTTTAATATTAAAACTATCATGAACTTGGTCTATGATGATATTAAGCTTTTAATTGGGGAAGGTGGGGGTGTAAAGATTTACACCAAGAGTGCTTGTGAATTTGAAGGTTAGTTTATTGGGGATGAAATCATGAAAAAAAAAATCCACATCCCTAAGAAATGAAAAAATTTAAAAGTGAACTTTCAATTAATCCGGTGCCGTTTCAATGTCCATTATTGGTGAACTTTCCCTTCCTGAAAAACCAACAAAACAAATCAAAATTCCACTCTTTTACTCTCTGCTCACTCATGGCGGACCCATATCACCAAGAATCGGAACTCGTACTCATTCAAATAGAAGAGATGGAAACCGAGGAGGAGGAGGAGACGGAGGAGGAGGAGTCGGAGGCGGAGGCGGAGGAGGAGGAGGAGGAGTACATTCCGGTTAGAAACTCGCCGCCTAGGGTTTTAGGTAATGTCCCTTCAAATTTAGGACAAGTTACCGTCGAAGAAAAGAAAAGTAAGCGGAGAAGACTAGAGAGAGAAGGAGAAATAGGTTCGTTGATTGGAGATGATAATGCTGAAAGTTCTCAAGGTAAAGAGTGGAGTCGGACTGAAATTGATGGCCTTTTTTGTCCTATTTGCATGGATGCTTGGACCAGTGAGGGCGACCATCATATTTGGTACGATTTCAAAATCTTAATTCCAAGGTTTTTTTTTTTTTTTTTTTTTTTTTTTTTTTTGAAATTGAAATTTGAATTATGTAATTGATTTCTGCTAATGCGTGTAGCTGCCTTCCTTGCGGGCACCTATTTGGATTCTCTTGCATAAGTAAATGGTTGAAGCAAAATCGAAGTTCTGCCAAGGTATTGGTTAAAATGTGTCGTGGCTTTCTTATAGTTTTCTCGGATGATGAAGACTTAATTTTCGTTTCCCAATTTTAGTGCCCTCAATGCAACAGGAAATCCACGTTAAAGGATGTGAGGAAATTGTTTGCTCCTAGGATTGCTGTGGTTGATGAAGAATCACAGAAGGTACTGCCAATCCTCTTGGACTTCATAATTTTGGAATAAATTAAAAGAATATTTATTTATTTTTTTAATCTGTTTTTTACTTTTTTTGGTTTACAGACAATTCGATCTCTCGAGGTTAAATGTGTTGCTCTTGAGATGAAGGTACGATAATTATCGATTCTAATAGACATAGCTGGTTGGTTGGTCTATCTTAATTGTTATTTTCAAAGAATTTATTTGGATTGGAAAGCAATGAATGATTTTCTGCTTGTATTTGCAGGGCGCAGATTGGTGTAGAAAAGAATCTGAATGGCAAAAAAGAGAAGCTGAGTTGCAACTTAAAGTTAACCAGCTTACTGAGGTATGCTTGCTTGAGTGTAAATTTGGTTCACCTTTTGGTTATATCCCTGTTACTTGTTTCAAAGCAATAATGCTTTCATATAGTGTTGCAAAGGTTACTTTAGACCTTTACTTGGTTTTTCATCACTGATCATTTTAAGCTCTTGGTTCTTTTGTGCCTTCCAGAGCACATTATATTTTTAATCTCTTAGGATGTTGCTGCTACTTATTCGACTAGTTGGATTTTCCATCATTTTCATAAAGTCTTAAGAGTTATTAATAATTTGATACTGAATACTATTTTTGAAACATGGGCTTCTTAAATGCACAATCAATTTGAAGAAATTAAACCTTTTTTTTTTTTTTCTGGGAATGAACTAATGACGTTACAAGTAAAAAAATTAAAACTGGGTTTTGTGGTATGGAAGCTTTATGTTTTAGAACTCCATTTATGTGTGCTTTTCTTTTCAAACTTTTGGCTTTGTAGAGGACAACTTATTTGGAGCATTTATTAGGAGATCTGCAGAGAAGGTCAAGTGTAGTCACTGCTGGTAGGAGCGGTCAAAGACAATTTATACCTGGTAATTATCTTTTCAGACGATAGATCTCTGTGTTACTTTTGGTTTCCAATATTTAATCTATGCTTATTGTTTACGTTCACCATTTGATGATACAGTAAGCAACAAATATTTGATGTTGGTTGCTATTTCTTCTTTGTCTTTATATATATTTTTGTTTTTACTAACTGTTTTTAAGGAAATGTCAACTCAAAGTTCTGCAGCCAACAATCTTCTAGCAGCTTTGTGTTAGAGGTATGGGTGTTCTCTCTCGCAACTTTGTTTCTCTTTTTCTACCTGTACATTTAGATCTGTCTAAACTTTATAAAACATATATCACCAGTCTAGTTCCTAGATCTTTATCTTATTAAGTTAACAAGAGGAATATGCTTTTTGATATTATAAGATATGGTTGTCTCCCATTTTCTTTTTCTTGTTTTCTGCTCCCGTGTTTTTAGTTTGCGTCTTTGATTTTTGATTTGTTTGAATTATGATTCATGTAGATCATAAAGTTCTTACAATTGGATAGGCCTATGTCCTTAATCATCGAACATAACATTTTTAATGTGGCGTTCCAGTGCACAAGGCTCACCCACATTTTAAGAACTGTTTATGGTCTTTTTCTTATGCTACATTGTTATTAGTTGTTACTTCTTTTGAAATGAAGTCTGTCTCTTTGCCCTAAAGTGACCTTTGGAACATTATGCTACTTGAACTATGATCAGTGGTCCTAGGCATTTAACAGTTAATTTCTGGTATTGTTAGCTTATGAACTAAATATTCACTTTCGGTGGGAAGTCTCTTGATTGGTCCAACTTTTTATTTTTCTGGCAAAGCATGAATCAATTCCTATGAATATGCAGTATTCTGGCTTTGTATGTCATTGCAAAACCTTTTATTCATGTCACAATATAAATCTTTGAACTAGTCATTACAATTTCGCAGTTGTTTCTAGGGAAATAATCCTTTTCTTCTCCACCTCTTCTTTTGACTGAGTTATTATTTTTGTTTGATCGTAATTGCAATTTAACATCAATAACATAAGTTTTAATAATTCAAGAGAGAGTTGCGTGTGGATGGTGCACGTTTATTTGATATAGATGCTTTTGGTCAAATCTTATTACTTGCTCGAAGGCTGCCTCAGATTGGTGGATCACATGTACTTACCAAAGTAAAGTTTCTAACTCTAACTTGAATTTTACTCTAATAGCATAAATACATTTTTACTAAAACCTGCCATGATAATTTTGTTTTCTAAATGATATTTTGCAGATGAACTTGCTACCTCCACATGAAAGTGAAGATGTTTTTCTTCCCTCTAGCATGAAAATCATAAAGGACTTGCACATTTCTCCTTATAACAGAAGTCATGTACTTTGTGCTTCGTTAGGAAAGAAACTATCAGTTCTCAGGTAATGCTACTGGATATACTTGAAGTTCTTATTTGACTCACTTCTATTTTTAGATTTTTTACTTGGTTGTCTTTTTTGCTACAGCATGGAAAGCAACAATGTCATCCTTTCCTATGATTTACCTGTAAGTGTTAAATCCATTACTAAGATGCTGTTTAATGAGATGTTTATTATATAATTTTGAGGTCTCCTATGCTTATTCTTGGATGGCATTATCTGAACTAATATTGTGAGCTAATCGTTCTGAAACAATGGGTATGTCTGTATTATGTGGATATTTCTACAAAAAACAGAAAGAAATGATAATAAGTATCTAATAGTAATTGAAATAATTACTTTCCATTGTTGTTAATAGGCCATGCTTTCCATTCTCACCTGGGAAGATAAGCTTGAGCCCAAAATACAAACTGGATCAAATTTAGTTCTCTTAATGAAAAATCTGTCTCACCCTTATCCCTATAGTGTGGAGCAGTCTTCATTGGTGTAAACTTGTGAGCTCATGGAATTTCAGCTTGGTTGCCCGATCAACCATGGCAATAATTCCAATCAAATTACCTAATTTAGAGTTTGCAATGTTAATTTTGTCAAAATTTCATCATGATTTGAAGTTTGTTTCTCAAAAACACTGGGACATATCTTGATGATTATCAATACTCCCAGACAGTGAAAATTAATATTAATACTCACATTTTTTCTGTATGATGTTATTGTTTTTTAAAATAACAAAATTTATGGTATGTAGTTTTAATATTTCCTAATCTTCATTGTATTGTCATCATAATTTGCAGGCTGCTGCTTGGTCATGTTCATGGGATCTTAACAGTTCACATTACCTATATGCTGGACTACAGGTCTGATACTTGAGTCAATATTGTTCAAAATGGTCTAGGTACTTTGCACTGAAACTTTTATATTTTGTTTGTCGCCTCACAGAATGGCTCGCTTTTGGAATTTGATATGCGTCAAACTGGGAGGCCCGTAGAATCCAGATTGGGGCTTTCAAACAACCCAATCCACACCTTACACTCTCTTCGACAAAGTTCTTCCAGTGTTAGAACACTTATATCTGCTTCCTCAATTGGCATATGCCATTGGAACTTTGGTGGTACTGAGGAAAGGTAGGATGCTATTAGTTTGTGTATGGTGTGTTTTTTTTTTTTCTCATTCATGTGGATCTCAAAAGATATGAAGCTCTCTTTTTATCTTGCGATTTTTAAGTTTTCTCTAGCGAGTATTTGACGCCCAAAAATTTGTTTCATGTGCATTTTAGTATCTATTAGAGCCAAGCTTAGTATTTATTTCCTTTGTGATTTTTGCTTGTGCCACCTTTTCTTCTAGCCTACATTAAGAGACTAGATTTTACAAATTTGGTTATTTCTCATTTAACTCCGGCTCTTCTGTTTGTTGAATATTATTCAGCCAATACGTTTGAATGGAATTTTAACATTTTATAAGTTTGCAAATTTTTATTTGTTAATGACTACAGGGGGGCTGTTCTAACAAGATTTCCTTTGGATTTTATGAAGGCCTTCTTTGGTTCCTCAAGTAGCAAGTCAAGGAGTTTGCATATCCCTTGCTTATTGTCCTAGCAGTGATGACATTGTTGCTACATATCGTCCTAGGGTTGAAATGCCCAATGAGATGGCTGTTTCTCAGTCACCACTTACTCCTTCCACTGTTATTGGACAGGGAGTGATGGGTTCCCATGTTCATTTGAAGAAAGTAGACGACGAGTTTCATGAGTTGGGTGTTGCATGTGCCACTGTAAGTGATATTCGACTGCCTAAATCCATCATCATAGACGTGGAGAACCAGAAGCCATTATTTGCCTCTGGGGATGAAGTAACATGTGGATTGATGTTGCAAGAGTTGCCATCCTTCACATTTGCTCAACGTCTTAAACCACACAAGCATCTTATATGTGATGTGAAGTATACAAACATCCTAACCCAAGGTTTACTTAGCTGTTTGAGCGAGGACACAGTACAGCTTTTCAGTAACAAGCTCTCATAAGTTATAAGAAAGGTAAACTTGTTTGTGCAGATGATATTTCATGTTACTATCCTATTTGCACTTTCCTTCTTATAAACTTGAAATATATTCTTGGTTCTTCTTGACCAATATTACTAAAAATCACTATACCTTAGTTATATGCAATCATGACCACACAATTTGTTGTAGTGATTTTTGGTATTAATAATGCTTTTAGCCATTTGCCTTGAAACAAGTAATGAAGCTGTGATTCAAGGTTTCATATATGATTGGTAATAATAATAATAATAATAAAACTATTTTTGCAGCAAGTTGTGTTGATTTAATTGTTGAATTTTGTTGCAGTATTTTTGAGGGGTATCAACCCAAGAGAGAAGAATCTGATTTTACCAAGGAATTTCATATTAATATATTTATATGACAGAGTCAGCATTTGATTAGGTTCCTGTACAATGAATTAAATTGTACATAACATCTCTTATATGGTTGATGTTGTACCAATTTTTTCTAGCTGTAAATATAAAACCATCTAATTTGTCAAAAAGTGGAAGGTTTAATAACCATTTTTACTGTCTTTGTTTCCCTCTAGGTGTATGCTAACCTTGGAAGATTTTTTTCTTTCGTTTTATTGGGCTTTGAGTGGATTTGTTTTTTTTTTTTCAAATATTTTTAAAGCTGTTCATATCCATCCTATCCCTTTTCAAAATACCGTCTCCCTTTCTCCCCAGTATTTTCTTGTGCGTGACAATTCCTTTATTTTGGCATTTGTTGCAAAGAAATAAAATATTTTACAAATTTTCCTTTCTGTAATCTTTCTTTTACTCTTGTTTTCCTTTTTTATTTAAGGGGAAAAAAAAACAAATTGGCTGCTTTGCATTTGCTGATACAGTCAATCAATGATGTTGACTTTTTTTTTTTTTTTTTTTTTTTTTTTTTTTTTGTGTTAACCATTGAGTTATGATAACTCGAGTCGAAGCAAATTTTCCTAGTTTTGGCAGTGTTTCCAGTATATTTACCGCCCAAAGCATTGTTACACCATGGACAAAAATTATGTAAACAAGAAATTAGTCTAGCTTAAGAATAACGAAAGTTATTAGGTCATTCAACCTTCATGTGTATCATATCAATGGGGTAGTAGTTTTCGATAAATAAATTGCAAGATTCTCCCACAAAAAATTACTTCAAAAAAAAAGCTTCTCATCGTGAAACGAAAGGGAGTTAACTTGAGCATATCTCTATTCAAAAAATATTACATACGTTTAACTAAAATCCATGCTTTCGGAGAATAATAAATATCGATACCAACATAATCCATCATTTTGTACTTTTTCTTTAATCCAGCTTGCCTAATCACCATTCATAAGTAACTCTCTTCGTCAGTCCTTGAGAAAACTGCCTCACCCCAATTCTTGTGAAGTTCATACTTAAACCTATAGTAATTTGCATAGATGGTATTACTGTTCAATTACGACTGATTTCTGCATCACTCCATAGAATTTTGACGAATGGTGTTGCCAACGATTTTGTCGGCATTTCCTTCCCAGCCGCAAATATTTACATGTAACTGTCCCATCTTTTTTTATAATTTACTTGGATACTCTCCTTTTCCCCTTCACTTCATCCCCCTTGCTTTTGGAGGCTTATATCATGGATTCACCAAAAAAACAAACAATATTCATAGATAAATGGATGATGTACTAGTCACCATTATCACCTTCCTCTTGGTCTCCGTCTTCATTTTGGTCTTCATCTGCTTGCCCTTGATCAGCATGTCCAATATGAATATTGTCATCTGTATCTTCATTAACGTCTCCTGGCTGGTTTTGTATAATCTTCATAGATTCAATATTTGCGTCACAAAAAAATGAAGCATATGGCTTGGACACCTGAAGGAACACCATGTTAGCTCATAGTTGGAACCAGAGGCAAAAGTAGTTTGCTTGCAGAAATATTTATAAAAAAAGTAATACTGGCAGAAACAAGTTAATGCACTTTGGCTGGGTTGGAAAAGATAAATCGGTATAACCTTGAATAAGAAATCTCTCTTCTCAGCACTTTCCACGAGATTGTTCCAATGTTCATCACTCCTTAAAGTTGATGCAGACCCTACCACCTTAAGGATCAATTAAAGCTCAGTTCTCATAAAAGAGGAGATTTATCAATACATGCTATTGGAAAAAAAAAATGTTCTAATTTATAAAATAATGCATACCAGCACAGTTGACTTTGCTCGGGTAATACCAACATTCATGCGCCGGGCATCAGAGACAAAACCAATACCTCTGTCCTTATTGCTTCTAACACATGAGAATATTGCAACATCCTTTTCTCGACCCTAGCAGGTGAAGTTATTTCAATGTACAAGTTAGTCATTAATTTTTAAATTTTGAAACCCTCTTCAAAGTAAGATTTGGTTTAACCAAAAATCAACTACTGGTGCATGAGACTATTGAGTCACGAAATGACAATAGTTTACAATCGTGTAACCCTCCAGTATAAGTGTTCAGAGGCAGAAAATTCATCTCTCTTTTTTCAGAGATGTCAATAATCCGATGTCAAAATGAAAATTTTGCGAATAAAAAAGGACTAATAACACAAAATTGATAATCATTAAGACCACATTAATGGGTTCAACTAAGAAAAACAGGAAAGCAAGTCACCTGGAAACCATCAACAGTTTGTATATCCACAAATTTCTGGGATTCCTGACCAAAAGCATCCCGAAATCGGTCTTGGAAAAGCTTGACTTGGTATCTATAGGGAGAGATAATTGCGAAATGTGAACTTGACCTAAGCTCTGGATACATGGTCACCAATTTATGATACAACAGGAGCACAAAATCAACCTCATCAGTGTTTACCCATGACCCACTTCCAGAGGGCTGTGACTCTCTTCCTTCGTGTATATCAAAGAAGCAAAATGGACCAAAGCAACGATACTTATGCCAGTCACGTTCTGTCTTACTCTCAATATTTTCTGCATCCTGCAATGCCTCAGAATAGAACTCCCTTGAAGGAAAGCTTCTTATCTGTTTGACAGGTAAAATAGCAAAAATTAGACAGCTAGACTAACTTGAAATAGATTGACAACTATTATGCACAGAAATGTCATGCCAGGGCTGGGTTTCACTTCATGCAGGCCTATAATTTCCAACCTGGTTTGGGAATTGGGATAAAGAGTGCAAAACCATAAACCATCAGAAGAGTAGCAAGATTCTCAAGATAGATGGATGATATAATAGTAGGTTGTACAATTTATTCACAAATCGTAACAGACATAACATTAGGTATGAGGTCACAAAATCCAAGGACATGCAAATACTTGGCTTAAAGCATTGCATTAAAACCAGCCATCCAAACAGATTCAGTTGATTTAGTAAGTAGGCACAAAATACTGAATAACATGTAGTTATCAGTAATACTTCCACAATTGATAATAATAATCACAACTTAATATGTTCCAACTACTATGCTAAACAATCATTTGATAACAGCATTTATTGAAGTTTCTCATCTGACCTCTGGATGCATTCGATACTGCATCTTCAGCATATTTATTGGATAACCAGCTGTCTGAAGCCTCTCAAACAAACTAGTTCCATAACTTCAACACAAAATAGAGAGAGAGAGAGAGAGAGAGAGAGAGAGAGAGAGAGAGATTTAATCAATAAGAATGCCATTGTAAAACTAAATAAATAGACAAATGGAAAAAAAAATCCATTACCCAAATTTCCCAGCAACCGGAGAAATTACAGTGGCTGGCAGTTGAACTGGATCACCAACCTAAAATAATAATAAACATAAAAACGCTGTGGAATCAATCATGAACAAAATAAACATTCCTTAAGAACATGCAGTGATGACCATGTGCCCAGAAGCACAGGTTTGGCAGCTTGTATATTACTTGTGTCATTTACAAGTTTTGTGAGATTCACATCCATTCATAAGCCTTTTAATTGCTGCCACAATAAAGCAACCCCAAGATTCCAACAGAGTTTCAATTGTGAGGGGAACATGTATATTATCTATGATTTGAATTAATAGCAGAAGCCCAGAGTGTTTTACAAGGTATATGTAATGATGATAGAATGGAATTAATAGTTAGGACAATCAGAAAAGTGACAGCGTCAAAGATATACCAGAAATACTTGCTTGCATCCATTGGCCAAAGGTACGAGAGTTGCTGGTTCCACCTGTTTAAAATAGAGAGATTATATATTTTTATACATTTGATAAAACAGTCCAATGGACGGTAGTGACAAAATTAGAAAAAACTGCAGCATTTTAAACAGTGTCAGTATACAGACACACAAATATGCAGTGTAAAACAACCATAAATAGAAGATATGGAGTAATTGCTTATTAATACCAAGTACTCCATTGAACAAAACAAGTACTGTTGTCATGTCCAAATATTTTTTCTGTGTCTTAAATGCATTTTTAACTTCTCCCTTTCCAGTAAGGTCAAGCTTGAGACAAGAATTGTCATGTGGCAGAGTTATTATGCTCGACCGCCATCCAACTTAACACCTGATTTTATCCTAGTTGCATAACATGAATTTTGTATTCATCTTGTTGAAAAAGTTACGCCACGAGGAAAATTTTGATACAGGCGGCCAACTCTACAACTAACAAATATCAGATCTTAAATCAGCCCATCTTCATAATGGAAAACAAGGGTATGGAAGTTTACCAATTTAAAAAAAAAAAGTTACAAATTGAAGAAATCATTTTATCATTGTTTAAAAAAAGAACTACAAGTTAAGATATGGTTTATTTTTCCTTTTCTCATATCTAACTAATTGGATTTCACTGTTAATAGCTCTGCATATTTAACTTGACAGGTAAAAGAGATCAAAATATCAACTGCAAGAGGACACTTACAGCTTGCGCAGCTTCATCTATTATAACAACATCAAAACCATGTTTCAGTTTACTAAAAAGTGATGAACCACTGAAGCTGAGCGTGGAGAAGACCTGCCAATACAGAAAAATTACAGTAAAATCACACAATGTTAGATTCAACTTTCAACAGGAGGTTCAATTTACATACAATCACAGCTTCCTCCAGAATAGCAGTACGAATACTATCTGTATCGCTTCCTGCAGCTCCATGTTTCTGTTTGTCAACAGCTGAATCACCTTGTTTTTGTTTCACCTGTAAAGTAAAAGATGTGAGTGTGATCAACATGTGATGGATGATAAGCTGATATCCAAAAAGAAAGGTTAATGCCCATCAACACTAATTTAATGATGACAAATGCCGAGAATATTTGTCAAAAATAATACTTGTTGTGCTATATATTTCACTATATATTTTGTTCTTTTACCACCTTAAATGTGTTTTGACTTAAAAGTTCAAATTATTGCCAGAAACATACAAGGTAATCCATGCAGACTGACTGGACAGAATGATGCGCTTTAAGACCAATCCTCACAATTTTAGGATTATATGTACGGACGTTTTCATCACGAACACCTGAAAAGAAACAAAATATAGTTATTCAAAATTATGTCATAGTGAGAGTCAACTAGACAGACATATCCACTAGGAAAAAAAAATAAGGAAAGAATTGATTAAAGCTTTCTGTAAACCAAATTAGTTTCTGAAATCCTTTTATTCAAGAGAATACGATAGCTAATAAGATCTACTTTAAGATTTCCCCAATGCAGCACTAAGAAGTCATTGCCTTCAATCGTAAAAGGTAGATGCAGAATGTGTTTGTTTGACACGCACACTTGTATGTGCAAGTCAGTAAGAGATGCTTCCTAGATTAGATTCGACTTACCTAATTCACTACCCCCACACAATACCATGATGCAGGACACATATTCCAGATCACAGTACTTCTGCTCATCTCAATTACACTATTCAATTGATGCTAAAATGATAGCATCCTATGTTGATACCACTTGGGTTGAGAAAGAACTAGTCCTTTAACATGAAGTTGCACTCTCAAGGCATGTACAGCAAATCTGTGCATGGCATTCCTCCCTTAATCTCTCTCTCTCTCTCTCTCTCTCTCTGATCAGTGTATCTCTTGGCGCTTCAGAATCAGTTTTTCTGTGTTCTTGAGGACCAACAATTTTTTCCAACAAGAAAAGAATTTCTGCTAATTAAAATTTGGAAGATACGAACAAAGAAGCAATATGCTGTGATATATTTTCAGTGATATAGTTTATATGGTTGAGAATACGTGGATTTTAAGGATAAAATCCAGCCTTTGCACCTCCTGTAAGATAAAACTGTAACCTTGGCCTCATAGTGGGTTTCTGCCTTTTGGAGATATCAATGAGATATCTCTTGCTGATTGTTGTGTTCAGCATGATTGCAAAGTTTTAACCTTTTAATCATGTACTTGTATCTGTTGTCATTTAGAGTATGCCTTAACCCACTAATTCTAATTATTCTCCACTCCTTTTTATTTAATAAATCCAGATTTATATCTCAGTGAGGTGGGAGGAGGAGATTTGATCAAGATTGTTCTTTCCATGACTACAACATTACAAAGGACCATGAATTTCATAAAATAATTCCAATACAACATTCACTGTGCACCCACCCCCATCTTTTCTTATAAGAGGAAACAAATCATCTCAACTTTTTTATAGTTTCTGCGCAAACTATTATTACAATCAATTTGGAGAGTTGTGGCTGCTATGTTACATGGACACAGAATATGTTCGAAGGAAAGCTTTGCAGAATACTATAGCATAGATTTTCAAAAAAAATAAGCACAATTAAAATTACAATGTTCATATAGATGTCTAAGAAAAACAGATGGTCCTGAAGAGAGGACACTGATAAAGGAGAAAAGTTGATGGAAGTTCACAACACAATGGAGAATAAGATGAGCTGGACTAGCAAGAAAAAGGTTCATTCCTTTTATCTTTGTTAAGGAAAGAGTTTTTATTAAGATGCAGATAAAAGAAATTGCAACAAGACCTTTGATAAGGTGCACTGAAAGAAAATTATCAGGAAGCTAACCTGAACTTGTTTAAGACATAAAGTTTTACTAGGCGAGTTTATGAAATAATTGAATTCCAAGTTTCCAACAATTGATTACCATAAAAGATATTGGAAGAGATATATGCTATATGTATTGATTTCTTTACATCCAATGCAGTAATGTAACTTGAACACAAGATATTATTCAAGACCATAGTAGTCAGATTCAGATCTTGGAACTAGAGTATTCAAGTAGGGACTTTTCCACATTTAACTTCTTACTATAATCATGCCAACCTTAGCTACTTCTAGCACCATATGTCCTCCCTAAACAAGCTAATGAAAAGAAACCATATTATGATAACAGACTGCATAGAAAAACTGAACTCCAAGCATTATAACATAATAAGTCAAAAATGGGCAAAAAAAGACACAAGCACTATGTACATGTGAGAAACTTGTACCTGTCTTAAGAAGGCGCAGCACAATCTCATCAAGCGCAGAGTTTGATGGGGCACATACCAACACACGTACACGATATCTACGACTAGAAGCAACCACTTCTGGTTTCTACAAAATTATTCCAATTTAGGAGATATGATTTCACAATAATTTAATTAGATGATGTAAATTCAAACTCACCAACTCATTTCCACTAGTAGGAAAAAAACCATCATCACCATCTATGGGCGCATTATTATCTCTAGGATTATTACCAGTTAACCATGGCGATGCTAGTCCCCAATGATTGTACCTGCAAATTAGCAATTTTAACAGCTTCATAGAGAATCAAAGACCTATGTTTGTTGTGCTGTCAAAGATTCTAAAGCTCCAATACACTGTATTTCTCCATAAGGAAAATAGAATTCATCATGGGTAGATTTGATAACATAGGTTTATTGTATTACCTAAACGTCCTTATAGTTAAAAATTGATTGATTGATTAAGTTCAGTAATTTTCTAGTTATTTGTATTATTAACTAAGATATGGGTTTCATTTCTTTGAATTAAAATTTGATTGGTTATAAGATTTTATAATTCCCATACTTTTGTATATCTAAATTTAAATTTCCAACTTGGACCATTAAAATATAGACCTCTTCAAGGGATGTGGAAAAAGAAGGATCAAAATGAATCATTTTGTTCTCCTAGTTTCACACTCAAAATAATTGGAAACACCTGTAGGTTGAAGTAGCAACATTCTTAAAGGCACTTCAGCAAAACCAACAATAAAGGTGTACATATTTTTACGGGCATAAATGCTGAAATCTGCACTCCCTTTTAATTCTATCCTATCCCTTCAATTTTATCAAATTAGCACATAAACTTGTGAATTGGTTTCAATTATATACAAGCAGTGTAGGAAAAATGTGCATGTGCTAATAGCATTCAAATTCAGATCAAATGTGAATATAATTCAATAATTTACAATAAACAGACCTCCCTTGAGTCTTAAGAACCAGCAAATGGTGATGTTTGCAGAATTTTTCATCCTCATGAAGCTACATAAAAATTCATATTTTGACAAAGTACCACAATTTGGTTAATTTTAGGACTCCTGAGGGGGGCCATTCTTTCTAAAATAGGAAGTTATATTGATTTTTGTCTTCAATTTTAATGCTACATTAGTATGGGAATATGCCCTATACCACATGGATTCATACAATTGAAACTAATTTACAAGCTTATATGTTAATTTGAAAAAACTAAAAGAATATGATAAATTGAAAAGACGCTCATCATGCCTATTTTTATTTATCTAAAAGTTGCCATCAATCATCGTATGTTAATCTACTGAACAGGCATTGCTAATACCAATAGTGCAAGGCAGAACCAAGTAACTAATGGTCAAAGCAGCAGTACCTGGTGCAAACATGATACCCATTATCACCATTATATCTAAAGACCCAGAGAAGTGGAACCTCGCATCATTATAAATTGCAAAAACAAAACCTTAAGCTCAGGCACTCATGCGACACAATTACACACATACACATGGATATTGAGTAAACAACCACGACATACTTCTCTTGAATTGGTAGTTCTGGTCCACATTTAATCTCACGCAATGCGCCCCTGCATGGAAGAAAACAAGATAGCTGAAATTTAAATACAAAATATAAACCCATGAATGAAAGTAAAATTGATTAAAAACCAGAAGACAATGTCTAAGGATGGAAAAAAGGTTTGTAAGATCATTACTTGGAATGTACTCTTGCTGGCGAAGCATGCAAAATCGCACTAAGAAGCGCAAGGATGGTTTGTGTCTTGCCTGTTCCAGGAGGACCCTATACAAAAAATTAAGAAAAAAAAGAAGAAAAAGAAAATCAAATACTCAACATTCATGGATTTAACATGCATTAATACATAATTTGACTCTGCCTGCATTACAAAAACTTCTTGAGTATAATATCAATAGGGAACATAATTTTTCAACAATGGCAATCAACTAGAAGAAGCTCTTGTAGATAAACTATATAACAAAAATGGAAAAGGATAAGATAAAGACAAATGAAAACCAATTTATGTATCGCAATTCTTGTGTTTAATTGGTCAATTATGTTGTTCATTTATGCTTTCAAGACAAAAAAAAAATGCAAAAGTAGTTGCTCTCATCATATATTAAATTCTACAATTCAGGCAACTGGGGCTTCTTTTTTCCTTTTTTCTTTTTTCTTTTTTCTTTTTTCTTTTGGAGGGAGGAAAGATTTTCCACCCTTAATTCATTTGCACTGGATTAGCTTTTGATTGCATATGGTCCCATTAAGAAGATTGGATTCTTCTATTTTGCTGTTCTTACTTGTAAGAGCATCAGGTAGTTTGGAACTTTCTAGTCCAGAAGCATGAAATAACTTCAAAAAAACAAAAAAATACCAACAATTTAATCTATTCTACCTATATTAATAACATCCCAATCAATATAATACGAACCTTGAGAGAACCACACCCAAAAGTTAGCTCAAGAAGGTGGAGAGCCCAAAGCCCATGAGAACCCCATATTGATGTCCCATACTTCCAATGTGGGATCAAAGTTCTCATACCTTGCAACTAGGATCATCACACAATCTCTCACTACTAGCCTCTATTCACATTATTTGTATAAACTTTAGAGTTGGAACACAAATTATCCTCATCTCCAAAAGCCTGTACACATTTGTAGATGTTTTATGCACATCTAGGTGGTTATGATCGCGTGCATAAAACAGATGGTAAAACCTCCACAAGGGTATTCATATTCTTATATCATCAAAAGGGTATCACTCAGCATTAGGTCAAAATAAATTTAATTAGTTCAGTTTTTTGCTAATTCTTTTATGTAAAGACCCTAAACCCTTTTTTTTTTGAGAAAGTAAGAAAGACAAACAAGGGTATCAATGCAATTAGATTGGAGGCTTAGTTGCTGCTTTCTTTTTACACTGCACACAAGCAGAATGGAGGCTTAGTTGACCACGAATATATTGGAACTAAGGCTTGGTTGTATTGAATTGAGAAGATAAGTGCCCTCTTATTTTTTAGGAAGTCCCTATGTGCTAGAAATTGTGCCCATCTGCACTTTTTAACAAGCTCGATGCCCCAGATCTAAGTGGTCAAACCTAACTCCTTAACAACAGATTCTATCACTGCATATGCAAGTACTATAGCAAGCAAAAAATTCCTCTTTAGATAGGTTAAGCCATAACTATAACATAATTATGTGCGTCTATGGGAGTGAGTGATAGAGATTACACACACAAATACACAAGCCATAAGAGATTGATGCTTTTATAACCCTGGAAGATTTGTGGTCATTTTTTCATTTACATGGAAGCAAGATTCATGCAGCAAATCAGGTAGTCAGTCTGAGATTATACTGTTAAACATGAATATTATAACAGATGCAATTATTGTCCATTAGTCAGATTTGTCCATATAAATTTACAAGGTTTGTGCACCAGGAAACCTTACTTAACAAATGCAGAAACTAAACAAATAAAAAATGCCAACTTTATAACCAAGTTTTGAACATTACCTATAGTACCCATGATCATGACTTATTGCATGTTGCATCTAACAGTCATACAGGTTTATTAAATGCCCATCTAACTTGGAATAGGGTAAATAGTTGATCAATAAAACCAACAAATATGACTTGTATGGCTTGTTGAATTTGGACGAATGACACCGCTTTTGGTAGAGGAGACCATAAAGTGGGTGGGGGGAAATGGTCATAACATACATATACAAAAGAGAAATAAATCAAACCTGTATCAGGACAAAGGTTTTGCGTGACAGGCCAGACTGCAAACAAAAATTTGCATCAAATTAATATGAAATTAAATAGTTGCATATAGGATAGTTATCAGGATGAACCATGTCACCTCAGAGAAAAAGTATATTTTAAAAACAGCCCTACCAAAATCTAAAATAACATAATTGTCCTTAAATAATAATGCACCACTTACTCCACAATACTTATATTATTGGTATATATTTGCCCAAGTAAATTTTGTAGGCCACCCATTTATGTAAATATTTAAACTTCATAATGAACTCAATTTGAGAAGGACTAAGAAGTAATGTGACTATGTTACTTACATTTTAGCACTTTTTTTTTTTTTTTTGGATTAATTAAACCAAATGTTTTTCAAAAAAAAAAAATACTGCTACTCAATGGAGCATTAACTTGGATCTTTCTTATATAAATTTTGAATTCCAAAGAGATAATAAAGCAATGTGTTATTCTGATTTCATGAATCAACAGAAACAACATTTTTCAATATAATCTTAAGTGATACAGAGTAAAAAAAGAGGCTGGCAATATAATTGTTCACGGCTAGAAGTAACACCCCATGAATAGTTAACTTTAGGGGTCATTCAATATTTTTAAAGTTATCAACTGGTGAAAAGCTGAATAAAGGTATGGATTTCAGGGTTTTACTGAAAATGATTACATGGTAACAAAGTAACACAAATAATTAAACATTTAGCAAGTTCAGCAAAAACTCACATCCACAGCTTCAAGTTGTGACTTGTTAAGGTTTCCTACAAAATATTCACGCAGAGGTTCAGAAACATTCCATGCCTGGTCTTCAGACCCAGAATTACTATCAGTAGCCTTTAGAATTAAATCCTTGAAAGGAAGAGAGCTAATTGACCGCAGAGCATAATATTCACGAGAAATAGTTGATAAACTGCAAATCTACACAAGATATACAATAGTTAGAGGCCTGTCTAATCAATTAGGGTATCAAATAAACAATGCAAGGGTACAACTCTTTTGATGCACTATAGCTAAATAGTTACCATGATTAGAAAAGATCCAGAGTGACTTACAGCAGGATATTAAAAAGTAGGAAGCATGAAAAAGAAAAGATCCATAGTGACCCATATGGGAGTTGAAATGCTTGATGTAAGATAAAATACTAAAGCAATAATCAGATCTACAGAGATCTAAACAGGAAACAAAGAAATACCTAAATTTTGAAAAAACAAATTCCTATATTTCCTGACTAGGAAGTGGCATTATACTTCTATATAGGAAAAGCAAGAAAATATAAATTATCAAAATACTAAGATAACTCTAAATTTCTTTTTCCTTGACTCAATCATGGAGATTTCTTATTCAACATCTTAAACTGCAGTGCAATGACTAAATAAGCAAATTACATATTTTATGCTTGTGGCTTTCATTAAATCTATAATGCTTGTGGCATTAATACTATAATAAAACGTGGTCCTATCCTAGCAAGAAGTCACTTGTTACTTCCACTCTGTTGATTATAAGAAAATATTAATTAAAAAAAAACTTCCTTTACATTTCTGCCTAACAAAGTTTTCATCTATCATTTACATTTTCTTTTCCATTATTCTTGCAAGTCCTTTTTTCATCTTGAATTCGTTATTTTTTCATCTTCAATTTTCCCTCCTACCAGATTAAAAAATAGAAACCGTATACAGCTATACACTAAAAAAAATAAATGAGAATAAAGTTAAACAAAAATTTCACTTTTTTATCATTTAATCAAGTTTATTTTTCAATTTTTTGATGGAGTAACATTCAGTTGAACAGAGGGTTAAACATTGTTGACATTTAGGTATATAAACTAACAATAAATTATTCAGACTGAACCCCGTAAAGAAGGTCACCTATCTATTTCAATTTCTTGGAATGCTAGATCTCAGCAAAATGTATGATCCAATCAACTTAGTAAAACTGAGAAAAATAAACGGAAGACAAAATATTACATTGGAAATAGCAGAACCAACTAGCATGTATGATTTTAACAAATAGTTACCTTTAGACTGAACAAGGGTTTTTCCTCTGGCTTCCGAGGAGAAGTCAAGAAAGTCCGCATGCTTAACAGCCTTGGTCTAGATACGAGGTTGTCTGTATTGAAGTGCATGACCTCACCATCTAAGAACATTCTAAGTCTAAGAAGATTATGCTGGCGGTGTTCCACCAAAGCAAACGCATGTGTCTCAGGGAGTTTGTGACCATCTTTAAACTGAAATAAGCAACAGCCTCAATACAATAAAAAAATGAAACTGAAACCAGAACATATACAAAAGAATAAAAAATATAATTCAATAAAAAAAAAAAAGAAAGGGAAATGCAAGGATGAAGAAGCTACAAAGAAGATAAATTAAATTTATTTTTTGTTCCAGTTAAAAAGCAACAAGCATGCAAAAACCTTAAGATAGATATGTTTTTCTCCTTGCTAATTTTCAAAATTCAAACATAGCATAGTGTGCTTCCTGATAGAAATATGAAATGCTCAACAAAAAGATAAGTAAGTTTTGGGGCAACCATTTTTGGGAAAACTTTAAAAAATAAATCACTGATAATAAAGTTTTAGAACACTTGTAATAGGTACCAATTAAATTACCTTCTCTCTAGAAAGGATCAAAAGATCATTTTGTGATATTTTCTCACCCTCATCATCTCCATAAGTAAGGGCAGGTAAGAAGAACCCCTCTGCCTCATTGCATTCCACTACTAGCCTCATTACCCATTCTGTCACTGCAATACAAATGTACATATAAATATGTCAACAAATAAGTACTTAAGATTCATTTATTGTTTATGTAAATATGTAAGTGAAAATTTTTCATTTGAATCAAACAGAAACCTTCTTCATCATCTTTTTTCTGAATAATCTGAGCTTTAACTTCTTCAAATAAAAGGGGTTCAAAAGTTGCAAGATAATCATCAACATCTTTGTAGGAGCTCTTCACTTGTTTTAAAACTGAACTAGCATCACCAACTCCATTATCTCGTTTTCTTTTCTGTTTATTCTTCTCTTTCTGCTCTCATACAAACGAGCAAAAGATTAAAAAAAATTCAATTATATAAAAATGAATAATCATAAAACAGCAACAAAGAAAGAAAGAGTGTGTTACATCTGCTTCGTTGAGGAGGCCAAAATAATCCCAACCAAGAACTATTTTGCAGAAACGAATAAACGAAGCTTCTTCAAGAAGCTTTTCTTTATCTACCGCCATTTCGGCCTCCTTCTACCTCCTACACAAACATAGATAGCATTGTTCCCTGTTTGAGAATGAATTGTGAAAGAAGAAGCTGCTACAGAATAGGCTGCTCTCGAAATGCCCAAACTTCAGTAAAGTTCAACACAAACAAATAATATCACCATCACATTGATTTAGATTTTAATTCCTTAACTATAATATATAGATAGTGCAGGTATATACAAAATCACATTAAAATTACAAAATAAGGTTAAAATTTCAATTCTTTTTTCAGCTTTATAAAAATTGGAAGAAGATGATACTGTAAACGGGAGCGAAAGGAGGAAGAAAGTACTGACCTGGCTCGCAGCAACTGGCGGAGAGCGGCGGAGACAGAGAGAGAGAGGGGTTTTTGCTACGAGGGGTTTAGGAAGCTCTATTTGACTATTTGTGCTCCAAGAATTGCTAATGGCACTCTAGCTCTGTTTTTTATTTTTTGAATTGACCGAATTACCCTTTATGAAAATTGTTAAAAACCCAAAAAAGCAATTATCCGACCTGCCGGATTCGAACCAGCGACCTAAGGATTATCAGCTAAACAGACAACTACAGTCCTCCGCTCTACCAACTGAGCTAAGGTCGGATCTCATATGAACAGCAAAATCATTACTTGGAAGTGTGATAACAACGTTATAACAATATCATTTCATTGAACCGAAAAAGAAGAAGAAATAGTTACAAAAACCATACCAACAAGTTAGGCTTGTGATTTCTATCCCTTCAAATAAAAATATAAATGAGTCAAGTTGCTCTGTGAATTATTCGGACTCAACTCTTAAACTAATTAAATTTGATTTGAATTTTAATTGAGTTTAGTTTAAGTTGGAGTTAAATTTAAGTAATATAATATTTAATTCGAATGACTTGTGAGTATAATTAATTATTTAATTTTTTTATAATTTTAGACATATTTTATATTGTATGGCATAATTTACTAATTTAAATTCAAATTTATTGAAATTTATTTCAAAATTATTTTAATATTAAAAAATAATTTATGATTTTTTTAAGAGTTCAAGTTGCACTTAAATTTCAAAAAGAAACTCAATCTAATTAAAGTCAAATTTCAAGTATTGAATTCTATAATTGAATTAAATTCTAGTTCAATATTATTGACTCAAATCAACTCAAGTACATCTCTATCTTTAGTTCGATCTATGTCAAATAATATATTGTCTAAACTCAATTAGGATTATAATCGAACATGATTAAATTAATTTTAATTTGCTCAAGTTTGACTTAATATTTTTTTTAAGTTCGAGCTCAGTTTATTTAACTATTAAAGAATTTTAAACTCAAATTATCAAAAAACTTATTTATACATTATAATCAAGCTCGGCTTATTAATAAATTATAATTAAATTCATGTTCGACTTGTTTTAAAACTCATTTATGGATCATCAAAATACTCATCTTTGTAAATATTCATTTATAATAAACCAATTATAACGAAAAATACTTAAAACTACAAATAAAAACAAAATCATCCAATTATAAAATTGAGCTTTAAATATGTTTAAAAAATATTAATTAATAAAAAATATATTTTTAAAATTAAATTATTAAATTATATAATACTAACAAAATTTTAAACTAAAATTCTATTAATATCATATCAATATAGTTACAACTATATTTAAAAGTTATCTATCATTATAAGAATATAATGTAATATTGATTTTAGAAAAAATAATAATTATATAATATTATTAAATTATTTACCTATATAATTTATATATTTATGCTACTCGATTCCAATAATTAAAATATATATGATTTATAATATATTTTATTGTTAAAAAAAAGTAATAATAACTTTCCTAATAAATAGTAACTTTTGTTAAAAATTAAAAATGTAATTAAATATACAATTTTTTTTTACAAATATATAAAATACACGTATAAAAAAATTAATAATATTTATATTTTAATCAAATTGAATTACCAAAAAGGTTATAATAGTGTTAAAATATAATTTTTGGAGTGTCAGAAATATTAGGCTAATAATAATAATAATAATAATAATAATAATAATAATAATAATAATCAAACTGTTCACAAATCTATAAATTAAACTGTTCATGTGCCTATTCACTAACATGTTTATGAGCTTAAAAATATTTACAAATATGTTTAACTTTATTTATATTCAACTCACTTATTAATCAAATATAGCTTAATTTTATTTAAATTAGATTAATTTATTTATCAAATTTTGAAGCAAAGTTAAAATTTAACTTATTTATAAAACTAATCAAACACAAATTGACTTTTATTGAGTCGAATATAAAGCCACTTATACGAGACTTGACTCATTTGCCGACTTCTATTTAAAAAAAAAAAACGTATATTGCTTGAAAAGTTAAATTTAATTTATTGTTCAAATACAATATATCATATTCATTGGGACAATTTGATTCACAATGAGTCTCAAAAAAATAAAAATACTAAGGTTGAAAATTAGATCAAATTGATTGATTTTATTAGTAAATTGACAAATTCTGAAATAAAATTATTAAAATATTTGAATGAGCTTAACCGATCAAAATTAGAGAGAATCATAATGCAAACAAACTTAAAAGGACCCACCAAAAAAAGAGAACTTAAAAAATTTCCGACCTGCCGGATTCGAACCAGCGACCTAAGGATTGTCTGCACAAACAACTACAGTCCTCCGCTCTACCAACTGAGCTAAGGTCGGATTTGAAGTTAAATTTCAAACACAATATTTATAGAGATTGATAGAATAAACCCCCAACATCTGGATTCTGCAGTGAGAGTGGATCAATATACACTCGTTAACAAAATCTTTGGGATAAATGAAGAATCTAAAATTACTTAATTATTAAAAGTGAAATTACATTGAACATATTCAAGATATTCTTAAATTGCATGGTTCAACCTAGGAGCTTGCAACCCGAACTACTTGAAATAACTAGTTTTATAATTATAATTTGTTATTTGATAGATAAATTAAATAAATTTCGATTACTGTTGTTTTAAAGAAATTTACTATTTTATTATATATGATATTTTTTTGGTCTTTAAGGGGTCAAATAAGTTTTTTGACTATTTAATGTAGCTTAGTATTGCGATTTAAACTTTAATTGATAAAATGGAAAATAAATCAATTTTTTTCAATTCAATTAAGTTTTATATAGATTTTAAATTTCTTTTTAAGAGTAATTCAATAACTCGGATAAAAAAAATAAAAAATAATTTATAATTTATATCTAATTAATATGTTAATAGAGACTTATAAGAATATATTAGTTAATCAATAATATAATAAAATGAATTAAATTTACTCAAAATTTTCTCATAATAAAAGTGAAAATGGTTATTAAAATGTCAACTTATTTGATTGTCAAATCGAGATGAGCTATCCACTATATATTGGGAATGTAGGATAGCATTTGGGAATCACTTATGAGTGTTATAACCAAAAATTTCAATTTGATCATTAGAAAGTGCCAAAAGAAGAAGATGATAATTTGGACTTTTCTTCAACATTACAATTTCTATTTGGAAACATCCTATACTTTTTTTTTTCAATCCATTTTAAAGTTCAAAAGCTGCCCAACAATGACCCTATTTGTGTTTCATCTGGGCATTATGGCCTATGCCTTTTTGAATTATTGTTGCCAAAGAATCTCCATGTCACATTCAAAAGTTTTATGTAATTTTTTTATTGGAAGAAAAACCGTCTATTTTCGATTAAATCTTTTGGGTTGTTTCCTTGTGTTGTATTTTTCATGAAAGTGTTGTCAAATTCAATTGTTTAATCGGTTGGCTCCTTTTGATTATAATTTGTGGGTCTCAAATGAGTGATTGTTGGAAATAGCCTATACCTATAATGAATCATAGATGAAAGAGCATTTGATGCCAAAGACAATGTGTTGCAATAGTCCCTCTCAAGATATGTACACATATCTATATATGGATGGAAAATTTTTATCAGTACTAGATATAGAAACTTACTTTATACATTTAATTAATGATTAATGAGAAATTTTAATTAATATGAATTATTTATTTTTTTTATCTAGTATAAAGACATTATTATTTTTTTTTTTACTTAACATATTCTTATATTATTGGATTAATGTATTCATTTAATATATGTAAGAATTTTTCAAAGCAGGATAACAGATGAACAATAATTTCAAAATCAATTTTAAGTTTGCAAATTACCAATTTAATTATCTTTTTTTTTTACCCTTAAATCCTTGACAAAACGGTGTTATTTTAATGGGTATTTGTGTCATTAGAATGGTTTACTTTAATATTTTTCTATTGTCCTTAAATCTTAATAAAATGACTGTCGTTTTAATATATATATATGTGTATATTTTTGTCATTACTACCTCCTCTTATTATAAATATTAATAGTGATATTCATTTGTAAAAGAAGAGAAATATGGCTTAAACCTAAAATTTACTCTAATTATATGATCCAAGCAATTAGACTAATAGGATGATGATAGAATACTTATTTCATAGTTACATCTATTAGTGGGTCTAATAACGGATCTTTAAAAAATATCAAAAATTTTCAAATCCTTACTTAACTTATTAACAAGTTTGCTTTCCATACAAGAGGATAGAAATTCAAATTTTAAATTCTAATACCTTCATCTAGTTTTAACTATTATCAAAGAATTCTATATTAAACTCATTTGACTACAATAGTATTAATTTAAATAATTAATATGGACATATTCTGAAGGGATTACTTTTCTGATTATAGAATTTGCTTGATAAATTGAAAATTCAAGCCAAAAACTATGTTTTTAGTTTCATTTAATTCTTTAATCAAGTTTGATATGGATGTTCTTATCGATTTGGTTTCAAAAGCAAATACCTATTTGGTTTTAATCGTTAGTCCATTTCTATGATCATTGAATTTTTCTGTTGTTTAGTTTTAAGTTAGCATCACATTATTAATAAATAAATAAAAAGGAAAAGATAAATAAGGAAGAAAACAACCAAAATTTAACGTTAAAAATTCCAAGTACCTAATCAATATGAAAGTTGCAAAGATGTACGATTGTAGACAATGTCTATCAATCCATGTGGTTCAACAGCCTCCGTTCCACTGTTGAAAAGAGAAGCCTAACCTGTCGGAGTTATTTTATTTTCTTTTTCTTAACTTTTGTTTACCTATTTATAAAGAAAAAAACGTAACCTTCATTTATATCTGTTGTTATATTATTGGTAATTATTTTTATTTTTTATCAAGCAAATAAAATTTTTTGCAACTAAACTTTATTTATTTTGCAAGACCTTAAATCTCATATAATTATAGATTTGCCCAATTTACTATTTAAATTCAACATTTTATCGCTATTCATCCGAGTAGAATATACTTTGAACTCAATTAATTGTTGGGGGTATTTGTGTTGAAATATTATTTTAAAAAAATATCTAATTTAAATTTTTTATATTTTTAAGCTTTAAAATAATTTTTTGAATTAATCGTTCAAATATTTAAAAAATCAGTTAGTATTTTTTAAATTTTAGAAATTTCATATTTATTTTAAATAAATCCAAATACTTTTATGGTATTAGTGTATTATGGTTTTATTTTCTAATTTTTATTCTCATGGTAAATGTGATGGGAGATTTAGTTTTTTTTTTTTTTTTTTTTTTTTGATAAATTGGACTTCTATCGAATCAGAGTTAAAGAATTTTAAATTTCAAAAATTACTTAATAATTATTGAATTAAAAATTCATGGAAAATTTTATATTAATAGAAATTTGAAATTTACATTATGAAGTCACACTTCATTCCTAAAGGAATCTAATCACAAGCCTTTCAGATCTACATAAGTACAATCAACACAGTATTTCTTATAAAGAATATGCACTGCATATATTTGCTTCTAATTTTTTTATGAAGAACAAAAAACTAACATATTCGTACTAACAAAAAACTAACATATTCGTACTTGTTTATTCTATCTTTTATTTGATAACCCATTATGGAATTATTTTTTTTTTTACCTTGCAAAGCAGCTAAGATTTGGCCAACCTGAAGGTTTTACATTTTATCAAACTCATTTCCCAAAGCAATTACATTTTTATCAACTCATTTCCCAAAGATATCAGAAATATATAATGTATTGATATTCTGAAAAAGCAAGTCAAGTCATTAGAGATAAAATCACTCAGTAAATTATCAAATCCTGCTGCCATTGATGTTTTTATCAATAGGGCCAACATGTTGTTTGGAATTTTGGGGCTGTTTAGTAGAGTGATTGTTAAATATGTGATTGGTGTAAAAGTGTAATTGTTAAATCGCTAATCGCTAAAAGCAATTTATAACTATTTATGAGATTTACTGATTGAAAAGAAATTTTGTTATAATCGAAGTTTTTAATTAGCGAACCAAATAAAATAATTTTTTTTAATTAGCGACGCACATATTGACAATCAACAATTAAGAGTGTTTAGTTGATCAACCAAACAGCTTCTTTATATGATACAATTAACTAAATAGATTAATAATAAAATATCTGTCTCGTATTATTTGAGATTAGAGATTTAAAATTTAATCACAACAATCAGGGTCGAAATAAAAAAATCAATATTGGATGGCAAAAAATTAATATTTTTTTAAAAATTAGGGTTAAATGGATAAGTGAAATTTTTTATACCTAATGATATTTTTAATTAATTTTATTTAAACCGATAATTAAATTTGAAGTAAAAAATTAAATTTAAATAAATCAAATAATTATTTTTCATAAATTGATGAGTTTATTTTTTATTTTTTATAGGAGTGTCCATAACCCACCAAGAAAAAATGGACTTTTTATGTGGTTAAAAAATTAAGATATAAACAGTAGTAAATAATTAAAGAGACGGGAACAGGCTGTAAAGAAAGCCCACATACATAATTGACCTGGAATTGAAACAGAACATAACTGTTCATTCACGATTGTGTATTCATTATTCAATTACTCTTTTCGAGTCCCATTCAGGTAAAAAAAAAAGTAAGGGAAAATGTATGTGAGGAGGATGTATTCTCGTGATTTGTGTCCCATGCATAAATAAATTTTATTTTCCAAACCTAAAAGGTAATTTCGTAATGGTAAATATATTTTTTACATTGTTAATAATGAATTCAATAATTCATTATAAATATTTTCATGTTTTATGATATTTTTTTTTTATTTTTAATATTAATATCAATAAGAGTCCATTTTGATATATATATTCATTTAAAAATATTTTAAAAAAAATTAATTATAATCATTTTTAACGAGTGTTTTTAATGTACTCATTAGAAAAATTGAATTATAAATATCCAATCATTTTAAATAACTAATCATTCATAGAAAACTATAATTGAGTTTTGAATTATTATTTTTGAAGCAATAGTATAATAATTTACCGTTGCCACAAAATTAAAACTCATATTCATACCATAATTGATTAGAAAATGGCATATCCCCACAACACCAAGATTATGGACCCCATTAACAAAACCACATAACAGAAGCAACAAAAGAACTTTTGCTTTATTTATAAATGAAATGATAGTAAAAACACAGTTGCACACTCAATAATCCTCTTCCCCTCCCCACATGGTCCCCTCCCCCCACATATCTCCTTTCACATTTATTTCTTTGCCACAGCCCTCTCATATTTTCTGGGGTTTTTTTTTTTTTTTTTTTTTTTTTTTTTTTTTTTTCTAGCTATATATTATTAATGTACACTATGATCACCATAGCCAAAAATAAAACAAAAATACATCAAAAATCTCACACAAATTTCTTTGATTCTTATCTTCTTTGTGGAGTCTTGGAAGCTCAACTACTCTTTGCATAATGTTGCTTGATAAGTAGGACCCATCTCAAGACACCTTAATAAATAAAAGAACATAAAGACAAAAAAAAAAAAAATCACAAGACAAGTAAAAACTTTTTTTTTCCTCTATGCATAGGCATATGTTAGTGTTTCCAATTTTTCACTTTTAATGCCAGCATTCAGGTGTTAAGGAATGGTCTCTTTTATGGTCCAAGCAATAATTATAGACCATATGGTGACTTTGAACCCATCTCATTGCTCTATATTGTTGCCTTGTAAGGCCGCCGGACCGGAACGGTGAGGCGGAGACTGGGCGGCACCAGGCCGGAGAATAGGCTGAGCAACCACCAGCTTTAAAATTAGTGTATCTTGCAACAAATGGTTGGTACCTATAATCTGCTTTGTATTTTCCATCTTCAGTAGCCCAAGAAGAGGCATCCCAAATTGACCCATAAACCCACATTGGCCTTAATGGAAATGTTTCAGCACTTTTTCTAGGGTACCTTCTTATGGGCACATCATCAACAAGGA